>QANZ01032392.1:2587-33762 GCA_003254925.1 Chamaecrista fasciculata | reverse complement strand
GAGAGAGAGAGAGAGAGAGAGAGAGAGTGTGTGTGTGTGTGTGAGAGAGAGAGGTGTTTGTGAGTGGAAAAGAGAAAAAAATGATGAGAAATGATAGATGGAGAGAGAAAATTATAAGTGTAATAAATGAGGGTATGTAAAATTATTATTTTGTCTAATTTTTTTTTTATATTTGTATTAAAGTATAGGTAATTATAGGTGTATAAGTAGGGATAGATTAGTAATTGTAAGAGAAAATGAGATGATGTTGTGAATGAGATGATGATGTGGATGAGATGAGATGAGATGAAGGTTCCAAAAAACACCAAGTCATTACTGTTCATCCAATCCTAAGATGAGATGATGATTGAATGAGATGAATTTTGTGTTTCCCAAAGATGCCCTAAATTGTTGTTACTTTCCGTTAGGACAAAGCCATTCACTTTAGCTACACACGCATAATCCCAAATTTATGTCAATTATTTATTCAGAGAATCTCATTTTAGAAGGGTATGTTTATTGTTATGTAATGGTATTTATGGTCGTTTGTGTGAGTACTTGATCAATCATTTATATATTCAATAATTCAATAGGCTGTTTTGAGTGTGTTTTCCACCAAACAAAAATAAGACTCCAAGAAAACAGAGCAAGTTTAAAATAGGAAGGTTCCACCTCATACGTGTAATGGAGAAAAGCACACTAAAAGGTCTCTTCTCCGCAACTATAACCTACAAATTGACGTAGATAGCTCCATTCCCTTATGTTCAAGTTTCCTATAGTTTTTTTTTTTTTTTATTTCTAATTTCATTTCCCTTCTCCCACACTCTCTCTTCATAGTTTCTATAACAAGAAAAGCCCAAAATATCGACAAGTGGCTAATGAGAGTGTTAGTTACTTTAATTCTATGATGAAGTTTTGAAGTCTCAAGTTGAAGTCTTTTTATTGGAGATATTTTGATTGGAATTTTACGTTTGTTATGAGATTTCGTGGTTGGATAAGAAGCATAAAGCATATGTATAAATTATATAAATTAACAAGAGTTAGTTTAAGTTGAAGTGGTAGAAACAATTTGATATCACTTAAACAATACTTTAAGTTTGAGATCTTATAAATATAGGTTTTTTTTTTGTCAAATTGTAGTTACTTTTGTTAGGAAGTTTTCCCATTATGAGTGTNGAAATTGATAAATTGTATAGGGGTATAAATGGAAGAAAAAGTTGGAAAGAGTAAGATGTGATTTGATTATAATAAAAGTGTGTTTGGATGTGATTGTTGTTTGAAAAAAAATTAAAAATGTTACTGTTTGCCTTGAAAAACGTGAAATCTTGATTATTTTCATGTGCAAGTGGGGGGATGATTATCCAAATCGGTGCACCGTTTCATTTTTTGCCTACGAAATGGTGCACCAAAAGGACTAAAATGTATAATTGTTGGTCGACATTCGGTGCACCAGCGAAGAAATCGGTGCATCGTTTCACAGCAGATGAGAGAGAAATTATTAACACACGCGGACCCAAAATTTTTGTTCAATTTGACATAAAAATCTCTCTCTCTCTTCAATCGACGTTTTTCTCACCTTCATCCTTCATCCTTCATCTTCTTCTTAATTTTTTTTTTCCTCAGACGGAACTCCTCAGTGCACCTTGAAGGCATCACATGTTCCACACGTACATGAATTCTCACTACAAAAAAAGCGGCATTTAGTGGCGGTTTTTTTTACATTTAGTGGCGGTTTAAACCGTCACTAAATATAATACCAGCGGTTCTGAAAACCGTCGGCATCGGCAGCGTCGCAATCATTTAGCGGCGGTTTTTATCAACCGCCGGAATAATTGTTTACTGGCGGTTGTATCCCATTTAGCGGCGGTTAGTTGACCGCCAGAAAATGCGCACCTGTTTTCATTGAATTATTTTGTGGCGGTTTNAGTTTTACTTTACTTCTATTATGAGATTATATCTATGAAGCATGGACACTGACACGGACACGGGACACGACACGGACACGGACACAGCGACACGTCAAACTTTCAAAATTACATGACACGACACGGCATATATTTATATATAAAAATAATTAAATATTCATAATTTTTAATGAAAAATCTAAAATTTATAATTTTTATTCAAATATATGTCATATATATTATAATTTATTTTGTATGTCGTGTTAAAATTATAAAAAATTGACTTATATTCTAAAATTTATGAATATGTGTCGTGTCGGTGTCGTACGGGTGTCGGACACTGACACGTGTCTGATACGGCGACACGCTTTTAAAATGAAGTGTACATGCTTCCTAGGATTATATAATTGGATAAGTATTAGTCTTTAGCCTCAAAATTATAAAATTAGAAAAGACCAAAAAGAAATAATTATATATGAATCTTTTGCTTATGAAATGAGCCATCTAAATTCCTTCCTACTTCTTCGTTCTCTCCCCTGCCTCTATGGTGTCTCCTCTGTTCCATATGTATGTGCAAATATGTCCCACATGGAGCTTCCTCAACATAAACCAAAAATACATAAAGCTCATATTTCTTGCTTTTGTCTATTTCTTCTTCACCCATATTAGCCTTAACCTTTACAACAAAGTTTACTACCATTTTCATTATTGTTGTTTATAAATCCAGAGTTGTACTACGAGTGAAATTAACAGAAAAACAATACACAAACTTTCAAAACATACTATCAACCACCATGAGGATTATTTGTATTTCTCTTTTTCTCATAACCCATTTCTTTGTAAGCACAGAATCAATCAGCAGAGAAGATTTTCCAGATGGGTTTATCTTTGGAACTGCTTCTTCAGCTTACCAGGTAAGAAATCTCAATACCCATTTGAAATAATGTTCAAAGTTTGAATTTTGAAGTATTAAATCTCAAGAATGAATGAATGCCTTAATCTCCATTCATAGTTTGAGGGAGCTGTTGATGAAGGAAACAAAGGAGATAGCATATGGGATACTTTCTCGAGGCTACCAGGTAGAGTAAAAAAGAAGAAAAAGAAAAATTGATGGGAAGAAAAAAAACGAAATATGTCATCAAAGTTCATTCATAAATACACAGAAGAAAATATTGTTGGTTTTGTTTTTTGCAGAGAAGTTTCTGATTCTGCCCGGTTTTGCATTCTGATAGGGAGGATTTTGGACTTCAGTAATGCAGATATGGCTGTGGATCAATATCACAGGTTTAAGGTGAATCAGTATGATCATACATTTTAGGATTAATTTTTTTTTTTTAATTTCTGTGTCTTGATGATCAAATTTGATATGGCATGTTCATATTCATGAAGTGCATGCTCGTTTTTGGATTAAAATAGAAAATGAAAACAATTTAGGATGATATCACTCGCCACCATAAAATATGAGAAAATAATGAAGTGATGATAATGACACATCACCTGATCACCGACTTTAAGCAATAAAAAATTTAAGGAGTAAATCTATTTTTTAATCTTTAAATTCGTCTCAAAACTTTGATTTAGCCCTTAGATATTGAAAATGTACTTTTTGGTCATTTTTTTTAACAAATGTTAACTATTACGTATTCCATGAGGACTAAACAGTTTATTTTTGTCGTTACCAACAAGAATAGTTGATTTTTGTAAAAAAATTAAGGACAAAAAGTGTATTTTCTAATATTCGGTGACTAAATCATAATTTTGGTACAAATTTAAAGACTTAAAGGTAAGTTTTGTCAAAATCCAATTGTTCCTGTTAAATAGCACAGTAATTCGTTATTGTTTTCAACATATACTTTTAGGATTAAAATATGTTTAACAATGGACTGATGAATTAATAGTTTTCCATTTTACACAGAATGATATAGAATTGATGAAAGATATGGGGATGGATTTTTACAGATTTTCCATATCATGGTCAAGAATTTTTCCAAGTAAGCTGCAAAAATCCAAACCCCTTTTCATTTTAATTTTTTTTAAAATCACAAATTGATTCATTTTAATTATTAATGTGAACAGACGGAACAGGGGAGCTCAATGCAGAAGGAATAAACTATTATAATTGTCTCATTGATGCTTTACTGGAAAAAGGTCACTCCAAGAATTTTCATATATATATGTATATGAATTTATTTATTTATTTTTCATATACCAAAAAATAGAAATTCAAATTTCAGCTGTTCTCTCCAATCAGGAATCCAGCCTTTGGTAACTCTCTATCATTGGGATCTACCACAGATGCTAGAAGATAAATATGAAGGATGGCTAAACACAGAGATAATGTAAGTTTCTAACATGCCATAAAAGCTATTTTGAGATAAAATGGTAAGCCTTATCTACCTATATATATATATATGTAAATATTCATGTTTGATTCACTTACATACAGAAAAGACTTTGAACACTATGCCTATACATGCTTCCAAGCTTTTGGAGATAGAGTGAAGCACTGGATTACTTTCAATGAGCCTCATAACTTCGCACTCCATGGCTATGATTTAGGAATTCAAGCCCCTGGAAGATGCTCAATTCTTGGTCATTTCATATGTAAGAAGGGAAAATCATCCACTGAACCATACATTGTTGCTCACAACATTCTCTTATCTCATGCTGCTGCTTATCGCACGTATCAACAACATTTCAAGGTTCAAACACAAAGTCTTCCTCAGTACCCCAAAGACACATTTTCCGACTATTTTTTTTAGGATAATTTGCGCTAAGACCCTTTGAGTTTTGGGTCGAAGAAAACACCCAAGTTTTACAACTTGACTGATAAATCCCTTAAGTTTTCAATTTCGCTCGCTTAAGACCCCTGAGTTTCAAAACTTGACAAATAGACTCCTAGAACTTTCAATTTTGTTTACTTAGGACCCTTGAACTTATAAGTAATGAAGTTATTTAGGGGTCTTACGTGAGCAAAGTCGAAAACTCACGAGGCCTGTCTGTCAAGTTTTGAAACTCATGAGTGTTTTCTACTCCTGACCTAAAGCTCAAGGAGTTTTAGTGCGATTTACCCTTTTTTTTTTTGTCTCTAAAGAAGACTCAAGGACAAAATGGTTGAAACATGGATCTTTCAATACAAAAAGAATGCATTTCCTCAGAAAATAAACCAAGCAAAGTATGAATAAGAGTCATCAGTCAATTAACAGTATTATGCTATCTGATGTGTAATCCAGGAAACACAAGGAGGTCAAATAGGAATAGCACTAGATGCTGTATGGTTTGAACCCATTTCTGATCTTGATGAGGACAAAGATGCAGCAGCAAGAGCTATGGATTTTTCAGTTGCATGGTAATTTCTCATCACTTATAATGTAAACATAGCCCTTTTTTGTTTGCACAACCGGTATATGAACATAATTATTAGGGGTTTAGACATATTTAAGGCTATTGATAACATGACATTTTAAGAACTAAAGAACTCATGTTCCTTATCAGGTTCCTTGACCCACTTTTCTTTGGGAAATATCCTCTTTCAATGGAACAACTTGTAGCTGAAAGATTACCAGAGATTTCAAATGCAACCTCAAACATTATTGTGGGAACATTGGATTTTGTGGGCATAAATCATTACACCTCACTTTATACTCGAAACGACAGGACTCGAATCCGAAAACTGGTTTTACAAGATGCATTGTCTGATCCTGCTGTAATTACTACGCGTAAGCCATCAATGAAAGTTGTGATCACATTTTTTTTTTCTTCTGCTTCTTCTCATATGTACATAGAAGATAAAAAGTTTAGTGGAAAGAAGCCTTTGCTGACATTTTTACTTGTCCACTCTGCAGCATACAGAAAAGGAGCTGCAATTGGAGAAAGGGTATGACCTAAATAACACAAGATTGCCGAATTTTTTCTATAATAAACGATAGTTTTTCCAGCACTTAGAGAACTAATAGGGTATATAGTATATAGGTCAAAGTGCACTTTTGGTCCCATAACTTTTACTCAAGTCTCAATTTGGTCCCATAGCTTTTTTTTGTTGCACTTTTGGTCCCATATCTTTGCAAAAAGTTGTAGATTTGGTCCTGTATCACTTTTGGTCCCACATCTTTTGGTCAGATTGCAGAATTGGTTCCATATCTTTGTAAAAAATTTCACCGCCAGTCCCACATGATCCAAAGATATGGGACCAATTCTGCACCTGACCTAAAGATATGAGATCAGTTCTACAATATAACCAAAAGATATGAGACTAACTCAGCAACTTGACCCAAAAATATGAGACCAAAAGTGTAATACAAGACCAAATTTGTAGCTTGAGCAAAAGAGATGGGGACTAAAAGTGCAACAAAAAAAGTTATGGGACCAAAATTGAGACCTGAGCAAAAGTTATGGGACCAAAAGTGCACTTTCGGCTTAGTATATACTTGGGTCACAAAAGCCACTTAGTCTTAAACTTTGCATATAGACTTTATGTGAAGCAATTACTTGTTCTTCTTTCTTCAGGCAGCTTCACGTTGGCTGCACATAGTCCCATGGGGAATTCGAAAGTTGATGAAATATTTGAAGAACAAGTATGGAAATCCCCCAGTGATTATAACAGAGAATGGTGAGGACTTATTATGACTGAGGAGTTTGTTTGTGGCCATAGAAGCCAATGTCAATCTTTCAAAAGATTCTGACATTGTTTAGATTTATCATCTATGGCAGGAATGGATGACCCAAATGGACCTTTTGCCACATTAGAGAAGACATTGCAGGATGATAAGAGGATAAGGTTTCATAGGGATTATCTCTCAAACCTATCTGCTGCTATAAGGTATAAAATTCTGGATCTTCTGCAGTACTTCAAGATACAGTGCAGTATAATATAGGTCAAAGGGTCATTTTGGTCCTAAATGTATGTCTAGATGTTCATTTTGGTCCCAAATTATTGAATATGGTCATAATTATCTTGTTTCAAGTTCGAATGTGACGAGTTCAGAGCTACGTATCGTTTTCAAAGAATAATTTCTCTATCTAATTGAGGTCGTCAGCAAACGAGGTCAAATCGATCCTGAAAGTAGGTCGCTCGTTTCACGGTTAAACAAGAAAAATTGATCATATCTCTCTCGTTTCAAGTTTGAACGTGACAAATTCAGAGCTATGAGTTACTCTCAACAAGTCCTTTGAACTTGAAATAAGAGACGAGAAAAATATGATCAAATTCAATAGTTTGGGACCAAAATGAAACATTTTGCCAACATTTGGACCAATTTGAACATTTTAAAACATAAAGGACCAAAATGAACATTAGGGCATACATTTAGGACAAAATGACTCTTTGACCAAAAAGTTTTAAAACTGCATTATACTGCATCCTGAAATACTCTAGAGGATATGCACAATTGAGTCAATGATTTATAACATTACTTGTTTTCTCTAAATTTTGTAATAGAATTCAAATAATGTTTGATCTAACACAGGGAAGATGATTGCAACGTGAGAGGTTACTTTGTGTGGTCATTGCTTGACAATTGGGAGTGGAACATGGGCTATACTGTTCGGTTTGGACTATACTATGTGGATTTTAAGAATAACCTTACAAGGATACCAAAAACTTCAGTACAATGGTTCAAAAGCATGCTCAGATTGAAAACAGATATGAGTAGTATCAGTGACATTTGATTTGAATTTTTGTTCTTTGTTTTTTGTAAATACACACACTAAAATTGTAACTGTAAATGGGCTTCAAAAATTAATGAAAAGTAGGCAACAGAAGAGTGAAATATCCATGATGTTAAAAATGGTGACTTGCTTGTCTGCTTCCTCTCTTGTTTGGTCCACACTCAATTTAGCCCCAAAAAAGTGCCGAGAAAAAAGATTGCTATGGAGGCTTTTGTTGGCCAAAATCAGACCAAAAAGTAACATTAACATGGACACAAGCAGGAAAATTTTAAAATGCAAAGTGGGGTATGCATATAATTGCAAAATGGCATAATTTCATTTTTTAAATAATTTAATGCTAAAAAATAATAAAAAAAAATATTTTTTCAACTAATCAAAACTGTGTATGGAACCGCATCACTAGTTGCATGCAATACTCACTTTGCATCATAAACTAACCCACACAAGAATGGCAAATTGATAAGAGTACATATTGAAAGGGGACAAATTTAGAATAATGAGTGGTTAAGATTTATAATTTCCATATTTTAGTGGATCTGCTCTGCTCTTATGTTAAAAGTGAAATGGTAATTCTAAGTCAAGATTTTTCATCATTAATTCAAATGTTGCATGCTCAATGGTGCCAACTCCTTGGAAAGCAACCACGACGGCAAAAAAGAAAAAAAAAATGTATAGTATTGATAATGCTAGCATTATATTGGAAAAATCACCATGTGAACAAAATAGTGGATTCAAAGTCATAGTGGAATCAATTCTTTACTGCTTTTTGATGTAATGGCGATTACTACCCCTCGTGCTATTTTCACGTAGTTTCCTTTGTTTTCTTATTTTTGAGCTTAGGTCCCTTTTTCTCACCAAAATAAAAAAAGTGGATTAGTGGTTCTTCTCTTTTCTCTCATTTCAACTTTTTTTTTTGGTCCTCAAACTATAGGGTTAGTTTCTTTTTAGTCCTTAAACTATTTTTGTTCCATTGTGGTGCTCAAACTATGGAGTTAATTTCATTTTGGTCCTCAAACTATTTTCTGTTCTATTTTAGTCCTTAAACTTTCACATTTGTTTCATTTTGGTCTTCAAAATTTCACATTTATTCTGTTTTAGTCCTCAAATTTACATAAATGTTTCATTTTGGTCCTCAAACTTATAATAAGTTATTTGGCAAAGAGAGAAAGAAAAATTTTTACTCTTCAAAAGAAAAATCAATCATAAATTTATATTATTTTGATCCTCAAACTTATAATAAGTGACTTGACAATGAGAATAAAAAAATTAACCATAAATTTATCTCAAATTTGTGACTAAAAATGAATATTTTTTTTCTCACTTTGTCAACTCGCTTTTTATGACGCATATGAGAGAGAAATAATCCATCTCAACTGTCTGGATTAGAAATAAAGGTAGAAATAATATGAAATCACATTTTGGGGACCAAAACGGAACAAAAAATTGTTTGATAACCAATATGAAACTAATCCCATAGTTTGAAGACCAAAACGGAACTAACCCCATAGTTTAGGACTAAAATGATCATTTAACCTTTTTTTTAATTTGAGGTGTATCTCTTCTATAAAGGAGTATTGTTTTTAATCAATGAAAATCTCAAACCTCCTTAACTATTTAATCTTTAAAATTTATGACTTGATAATCACTTGTATAGATAACATTTTTTTCTTAAAAAATTGAATTACATAAAAAAAACTAAAAATTAAATAGTTAAGAACATATATCTTTTATGAAAAACACATGTATTTTCCAAAAAGAAATTTTTCAAACAAGCAGATCAATTTGTGTCATTGTCATGTCATACCATAGTTTTAACTTTAAGTTTTAACTTTTAAGGAGGTAGAAGACCACAGAATTCTTAGTGCCGTTTTACCCGATGAAGCAACTTTCAGTATCTGTCGTTTAAGCGTAATTCTAAAAAGTAAAACCAGCGGCAGAACTCAGAAGAAGAAGCTTCTGGTCCTATCACCTATGATTAAGGTTGTTTAGAAAACCTACTTTTTAGTCCCTGAATTGTTACTGAGTCAATGATTTAGTCTTTAAATTGTAGGAAAATATGAATCAGTCACTCAATTTTACACCATGGTCAATTTTTTGGTTTCTGAATTGTAAAAAAATACGAATCAGCCACTGAATTTTACACCACCGTCAACTTTTTGGTCCTTCAGTTGTAGAAAAGTATGAATCAGTCCCTAAATTTTACACCACGATCAACCTTTTGGTCCTTGAGCTGGTTCGTATTTTCTTACAATTAGGGACCAAAAAGCTGAGGTGGTGTAAAATTCAGGGACTGATTCGTATTTTCCTATAATTCAAGGATTTAATTGTTAACTCAGTAACAATTCAAGGAGCGAAAAGTAATTTTTCTCCTTGTTCATTGAGCTACAAGCCTACAACAGTAAAAAAGGCTGATAGAATGCAAGCACATTTGTATACATCTACAAGTCTCCGATTCTCTTCGAGAAAGAAAGAAAGAAACCTATTTCATATTCATCGCAACAAGTATACATAAATGTTATTGTTATTGTTACCCTCCGTACTCTCTTCATTTTCAGTTTTCATTATGTCCGCCTGATCGACGAAATACCTAATAAACCAAAGATTAGGGAAGAGAAGACATTCGATTTTTCCCAGAATTATCGGTTCTTGCTGAATCCAGGTATATATATATATATATATATTGTCGTACTGTCATTCTGGTTTTCCCCCATGAAACGAGGATATCAGGAATCTCCTTCAACCTCTTTCGGGCCTCCTCAGACCAAACACAGATATAACTCAGAAGGTACCCTTTTTGTTATTTTCTCCGATTTTTTGGTCGTTAGGGTATTTTGGTGTTTTCTGGATCTGGTTTCTGTGGTTTAAAATCATTGGGCTTGGTTTGGTTGCTGATTAACGAAAGAGGTGTCATGTTTCTGCTGGTGAAACGGAAAAAAAGGGGAAATTTTAGAATTTGCATTCAATGTTTTCTTTGGTATACTAAATGAACAATATGATATCTGTGAAAGTTCACCATGACTTTGTGGACTCAAGGTTCAGCTGAGTTAAGTCTTTCTTATAAACTAATTGTGGCAAGTGAATGAAAATAACCAGTCTTTCTACTGGTTCGTTGTAAAATGAAGAATCCCCATTTGCGAACTTGTATATTTTCCCGTTCTGAATTACCAATTCCTTGTTTGTTTTTGGTAGAAAGCTCATGGATTGTCATTATCGTGCTTATTTTCAATTGGTGATTTGTGCTTAGGTGATTCACATTTTCTGGAGGATGAAAGCACGAAGATATTTGCTCGGAAAGTAGCTGATCATTACAGTGCAAGAACCAACCAGACTCTGGAAGAACGGGAGGCTAGTCCAATTATTCATTTGAAGAAGCTCAACAATTGGGTATGCATTATATTTTGTGGAAGTAATTTATTTGTTATCATAAAACTATTATCTCACTGTTGTTATTTGCTGTGTGTGTGTTTTTTGAATGCCAGATTAAGAGTGTCTTAATTCAGCTTTATGCTCGACGAGGAGATGCAGTTCTTGACCTCGCCTGTGGCAAGGTGTTATTGGGTTTTAATACATGTTCAATTGACTAAAGAATAGCCCTCGTTCCTTAATAAGCCTTTTTATATGACATTTTTATGTTGATCAGGGTGGTGATCTCATTAAATGGGACAAGGCAAAAGTTGGATACTATGTTGGTATTGACATTGCTGAAGGCTCAGTAAGTGTTAGATTTTGCTGGATTTCTCTTCACTTGTGTACTATATCTGAAATTTCTGTTAGTATACTCATCAAATTATAGTAAGGTGCATTAGAATAATGTTTTGAGGTCATTATGTGTCATCTCCACCCTGCTTTTATATCTTATGCTTCCCACTACTAACCTTATTGTCTACTCAATTTCATATACCTAGTCTTGTTTTTGGCTATTTGTCTGAGTTAACTACTTTTTTTAAATAAAGTGCAATGACATATTTTCGCTTTTGCTGTTATGTGGGTCCAAAACCCTGACAGCTAAGAATGACTCCTTTATTCCTTGTACATTTCAATCTATACTAGTTTCCACTTCAAATTACTTATAAACTTAAACTTAGTGGTAGTAAGTTTTTTGTTGTAACTCTGTATTTTCCCTCATTCCAGGTGATGAATTTCTAATATGTTATAGCTCAAGCCCTTGCGGTGAAATTTTGCATACCTTGTTGTGTCAAACTATTTGCAATTGTCGTGTGTTTGTAGTCCTCAGCATCAGCTCACTAATTCAACAATCTTTCCAGATTGAAGACTGTCGTACGAGATACAATGGTGATGCTGACCATCATCAGCGACGTAAGAAGTTCACGTTTCCTGCTCGCCTGTTCTGTGGAGATTGTTATGAGGTGATAAATACTGCACTAATATATCTTCAGCGAATGTTTATCCTTTTCTTGATGCTTGATGAGTTTATCGGATTCCAAATATAGAAGTTTCACATTCAATGTTATGAAGTAAGCAGACTCAGCAGGGATATCATATGTTACCAAGCAAATTAAGGATTCACTAAAACAATTTAAATGAAGATACATCAATGAAGTGAGAAAAAGAACATATTAACAATAAAGATATGAGGAAAGGATTAAAATTAAAATATGAAAGATACCTTTTTGTTTTGTGCCTCAAATTATCAAGAAAGAAGATTGAAGGAAATAAAAGTTGACCATGAATAAAATAAGTGGATGAACTAATAATCAGGAAGGACTGAATGATTGAGTATTGTAGTTTAAACAACATTAGTTGGTTTGGGAAGGAAAAAGAGAAAGGAGGGGTTGCCATTGGAACTGCGATAGCAGTAGTAGCTTCCTTTGCAATATTTTATAAATTGGCCCTAAAATCCCATGTCAAAAAAATTATCTCCAAGACTTTAATTTGTTGAATTGTTTGATAAAATTTAGGTATTTATATTTGCAATCCTAACATCATAAACTGAGATTTTGTACATCTGCTTCTATGCAAACCTTATTTATCTTCTATTTTGTGTTATCTCATTTTTTCTTTGGATTCCCAAATAGTGTTTTCCTTGGGATCACTAGACTAGACAATTGATTTGATTATCTTGATCAAATAAATTAAAAATTGACTAAAATGCACTCTCATACCCCTTGAGTTTTAGGCTAGGGGCATAAAGTAAACACCCCATGAGTTCTCAAAGTTGATAGACAAATCCCTTGAGCCTTCAACTTCAATCACTTATGACTCCTGGGTTTTAATAGTTGATAGACATATTCCCGCAATTTGCAAATAAGTTGACGGACAGCCCCTAAGCTTTCAAAAAATTGAGGCTTTAGGGGTGATGAGTGATCGGAGTTGAAAGCTGAGGGGTCGTGTTTATCAATTTATTTGAAAACTTAGGGAATCTGTCAAGTCAACTTTTAAAACTCGGTCTTTTTTGCCTCTGACCTAAAACTCAAGGGGGCAGGGTCTTAAGTGCAATTTAGCCTTAAAAATTTGAGGGTTGAGTTTCAGGTAGAGAATGTGATGTTTTGGTCTTCAGGTTAAATAACAATTTGCTTCATTTCGTTTAGATTAAGCAATTAGGTTCTGCTATTCTTAATAATCATTGGTGATTTCAGGTTCGCTTGGATAAAGTTCTTGCAGATGATGCGCCCTTTGATATTTGTAGTTGCCAGGTGAACTCTGCAGTCTTTAGTTAATTATAATTCATCTTTGAATTAACAGAAACAGAAGAATGGGCGTATAAAACTACAGTAAAGTATAATACCCATCGTCTCTCGATGCTACCCTGCCCGGTAGTATAAAGCCAGATGCTTTTCTTTATATATATTCAATAATCAATTTGCCAATTTATTTGGCGTTTAGCTTTGCACTTCTTTGTTTTCCTTTGTGGAAACGTTAACATTTAATATGTCTTTGTCTTATACTTCTACCATATATTCTGTATGACTTCCATTTTTCTCTGCCAACTGTTTGCACATCTCATGTCATGCATATTCATGATCTACTTTCAAGTTTAAAAAGTTAGCTTGGTTCCTAATCAGTTTAACCTTCAAAACTCTGCAGTTTGCATTGCATTACTCTTGGTCAACTGAGGCCCGTGCTCGGAGAGCCTTGGCTAATATATCAGCTTTACTTCGTCCAGGAGGCATTTTTATAGGAACTATGCCAGATGCTAATGTCCTTATCAAAAAGCTTAGAGAAGGTTTTTAATGCACTCTCAATTATTACTATATTATCTTTAGATAAATTCGATATGATTTAATATCTTGTGAAAAAGGATCGTGGTGCTGGTCATATTGATGAGAAACTTAAGACATGAAGGAAGAACATATGTAAAGATCTGGTGGAAATGATATGTTTTATGATATATCTCTAGCATATTATAAACTAATTTTGATTCGCTAATCCGCATATTCTATATAAGTGTAACAAGCCTAGTGGAAATGATGGTGCTATCTAGAAGAGAAGAAATAACTGATTTACAAATAGGTTTTGTTCTCTTTCCATGATTTCTCAAGTGGAAGTGAGTCCTAATGTAGTATGCATTAATTTAGGCTTAACCAACCGATGTAGCTAATAAGGGCTGTAATGCAGTTTACATAAATTGTCCTAATTTTTTTTGTTTTTACTGGAAATGAACATTCAATGTTTAAACCAAACTGAATTACGACAGTTTGGTCCTTCCTGTATACAATAGCTTAGTTTGGTCAAATCCATATTTTTGTTGCCTTTTCGTGAAAAAGGTGACAAAGACTTGTGCTACATTCAAGTGTGGAATTTATTGAGCATGCCTAATTAATTGTCATTCTTGAACTTGATTAGAGATGAAATTTTCATTCTGTGAAATATGCAGCTGAAGGGTTGTCTTTTGGTAATAGTGTCTACTGGGTGCACTTTGATGAAGAATTTTCTGAGAAGGTGACCTTATTCTACCCATCATGGTTCTGGGTGGAAATTAATAATTATTTTATTAATTTTTGTGCAATCTAAGAAACCATACTTCTAACCTCAGATGCTTTTGTGTGATTCAGAAATTTAAGTCTTCCAGCCCCTTTGGCATAAAGTACAAGTTCCATCTAGAGGTATTATTCCAATTAAATGTCCTTTTTTCTTATAACCCAGTAGCTTTAATCATAGGAAAAAGTAAATTTAAAGGTTAATTAATAATTAGTAGCTACATGTCAAAATAATTTTTCATATACAACTTGTTGCAGGATGCTGTTGATTGTCCTGAATGGATAGTCCCCTTCCAGTTATTCAAGTCGTTGGCTGAAGAGGTATTACATAGTCCAAAACTGCCGGTCTTATTGTTACCATTGGTCTCCTCCATAGTTTATTTCCCTCTCCAAATATTGGAACTTTTCCATTAAGCATGTTATGTAAGCTTTGTGTTTACTTACAATTTTCATCTTCTTCTTTACAGTATGATTTTGAGCTTGTCTTTGCAAAGAACTCACATGAATTCGTGCACGAGTACATGAAAAAACCAGAATTTGTGGAGCTAATGCGAAGACTTGGTGCCTTGGGTGATGGCAACCAGGATCAGAGTAAGCCTTCCAGCTAATCCATTTAAATTCCTACCATATGCTACTTCTAATACAAAATCTCATATTTCCTCTTTTATGTTTTCAGGCACACTCTCACCAGATGAATGGGAAGTAGCATATTTATACTTGGCATTTGTTTTGAGAAAGGTGAGTAGCCTGTTTTACAAGAATAAAACCATCATCTTCACCTTGTTGCAGAAATTATAGTAAAACCTAGTTCCAATGAGCTTCTTTGTGTGATAATTTAGCGAGGCCAGCCGGACCGGTCGCAGGCAAATGTCAAAAGAGACCGAGGTTTGATGCATATATCAAAGGAAGACATAATGTATATCAGCAACGATTAACAAGAATGGAACAACCTATGGGTGAATTTTCAAGAATGATAATGAAACAGAGCATGGTGGGGCATGCTTTGCCACTGGAAAGAGATTGAACTCACAACCTTGAGTTCTCTCTAATTTATTTTTGTAATACATGATGTGAATTTTGTAGGCTGGCAATAATCTGCTGAGAAATATTTTTTGCCTCAGAATTTGTAGCTCTCCAGGATAATCAACTAACAGCCACATCAGTTAATATATTTTACTTAATGAATTTGCAATCAGGTTTGGTCTAGACCAGAGAAATAGTTTAGTTAGACTAAGAAAAGTCAAATTAAACAATATTTTGGTTGTATTATTTAGGGTGGGATATCCAAATACACAAACTTGTGGGCGTCAAAAATCCGATAATGTTAAGAGTCTATAAAGGATAGACACGGACACGGGTACAACATGAACACGGATATACTGATGTTAGATGTGTCATTATTTTTTATTATTTATTATGTTGAAGTCACAAAATGTTGATTTTATATTTTGAAATTTATAAACATGTCTTGTTGAATGTCAGCATAGATATGTACACAGTGACACGCTCTCAAAATTAAGTGTTCATGCTTCATATGATATCATGCTTCATATGATAGAGTCTATTGTATTACTACCATGTTTAATATAATACTTAAGAAACAAACATAATTGAATCATGATGGATCTCTTGACATAAGGTAATTTGAGGCACAAGGTTTTTTTTTTATATATATTATTATTTCTCTCTAATTGTTTGCAACATGCAAGTACCTTTTATATCTCATAAAATTTTTATTTGAACATCAAATGATGATAAATGCAACCAACATGTGATAGATAACTTTTTTGTGAAAGCACTAATTTTGTCATCAAATTTTATATCAATTATCAATTTTGTTTTCAATTTTTTTGGCAATTAATTTGGTCTCTAATGTTTCACATTTTGATCAATTTTATTTTTTGTTTTTACTTTTGTCAAATATTAATGACAAAATCTACGTGATTAATGATATGCAATGTAAAATTGATAGAAAAAAAATTGTCCTAACTCAAATTAAAAAATAAGACGCAGCCTGTTGTTAATTTAAAAAAAGTTAGTCAAAGAATAAAATTGACCAAAATATAAAATATTGAGGATGAAATTGACAGTTAATTTAAAGTTTGGAGATAAAATTAGTCCTTTTGCCTAACTTCGTTTAGGCAAAAAAAAAAAAAAAAGAAGCGAATTACCCCCTTGAACTTTAGGGAAGTGTTGATGACTCCTTAAACTACAAATAGTTAGTTAAAACTTCTTAAACTTGCAAATTTTAGGTAAAGTTTTTTATATGTTTGCTATAAGGTTTTTGGAATTGGATCCTCTAAATTTGAGTTCTCTATCATTCTCTGCATTTAGGTGATTTTTAATCGTCTGATCTTGTGCCCGCCGCTAAGATCATGCCACATAGCGGTCTCATTTTATGAAAATAAATGAAACAGTGCGTTTTGGTTCTTGTTTTAGGGGGCGTTACAATGATAGAGAATGATAGAGGGGTTTTGAAGATAGAGGATCCAGGTTCAAGGTTTTCTAATCAACATTTGACATGTAATAAAAATTTTATGCATGACTAATCATGTTAGAGAGAGAATATTAAACACAACTTGTTGCATGATCAAACTTGCGATTGGAGGAACCTTATAACAAACATTTAAAGAAAAAAAAAAATCAGATGTTAATGGAAGAGCCAAGAGTCAAGGCTTGCGATTGTTGTTCTAACCCATGTTCGTTCATTGTAGCAACATTCTTTCATGTAGGTCTTATATTCTAGAATGTTTTCCTAGATGTCCTCCCTAATTGAAACCTTTTGAAGGAGTGAATTATATAATAGAATAAATTATAAGAAAGATCCTTGTGGTTTGAATCTCAAATATACTTTCGAGACGAGATTTGACCTTATTTGTTAATAATAGTTTCAACTAAGTATAAAAAACTCTTCAAGAGTTAACACATAATTTTGAATTGATCACATTCATATTTCAATTGAGAGATAAGACCAAAATCACAACTTACCCAACAATAAAGGATGAAAATTACACTAACATTTAACTCGTCACATCAACATGTCACGTAAGCATTAATGGAAGAAGATGGACAGAAATGGGAGTGAAACTAACATGTCATGGAAGCGTTAATGGAAGAAGATGGACAGAAATGGGAGTGAAACTAAAAATGAAACTTTTTGCAGAAATATAAGATCAAANAAAAAAAAAAAAAAAAAAAAAAAAAAAAAAAAAAAAAAAAAAAAAGATAATAAGACTGATTTACAACCTAATCAAAAAATAAAGGACCAAATTTGCACTTAATATTTTAAAGTGGCCACTAAACTAAAATACAAAATTTTGTGAGAACACATAAATCATAACCCATCAACATATCAAGATTCACAATATCAGACATTGATCAAACAACTAAAAGAAAAATCAAACTTTGTAGAGATCTTTCCTCTCTTCAAACAAAACAAACAAAGATAGAATTAGAGCGATTCCCTAAACGCTTTTCTAGATATTCCTCATTGTCCTGGCTATTCATGGAACATGAGAAGTAGATGAATAATCATCTCCTTTCATAAAAATCAAAGAATTTCTTGGAAATCGTACAAGATCCCTTCTTTTTTCCTGAAAGATGATATCACAACTCTCAATCGTGAAACTGAAATTTTATGCAGTATACATCTTACAACAGTGAAGTGTTTCTCTACATCAGCTATTGGCATAATGGACACTCAAACTTAGCTTCATTGTTAACTTTGTACACCCCAATTAGTTGCCGATAAAGATTTCAAAAAAGTTCCTTAAGCCAAACATATTACAAAATTGCTGAGACAAGTCTAACCAGCTAGTGGATTAGCATGTATTGTTACACGGTTTAGCCTTATCTCCGCTAGTGGTCGGTCTCCTGGTCCTGTTTGAGTCTGCACAAACAAACATGAGTATAACATATATTCAATTTCCCTCCTTTAATTTTGTGTATCTTCTTACCTTTCTTAATACTATTCTTCATGAACTGTTGGGCTGAGATGTTAAGACAAAAAAACATGAAAAGTACAATAATTAACATATACAAACACCGGCAAAGAGTAAGGTAGACATGGCAAAAATAACCCAGTCATTGGTCTTTTTTTTAGTATTTTTAGGGGATAAACACCAATCTTATTGTATTTAATTTATAAATTTATCTCTCTATATCTTCTTATTTAAGATTTCTCCTACTCTTTGATTATATCTCTTTAAAGGGGCTCATGAAAAGCGGATTTCACAGATCAACACTTGAGCGTGCCCCAGGCACACCCAATGCTTATCACATGCTTATCACTGATGCAGGAGTTTCATAATAACTATTAAGCGTGCCCAAGGCTTAATCTCGTAGATGATGCCCAAGGCTTTCTGTGTTTAGTGATATTAATAAAGGCTATACACAATTAAGAGCTCGAGCTCGAGCTCGAGGTGGTTATTTTGAGTCATCTCCTATTTTTCTTTTTTAATTTTACAATAAATGCAGACAGGATGGAGGAGAGAAGAGAGTAAGAGACAGTCAGACATAAAAAAGTGGAGCTCTTTAAAGCTCCACCTCTTTGTAGCACAGTCCTATTAATAATATCGGATTGCAGAATTGTTTGTATTCAAATAGTTAATGAGAGAATAATTAGAATTTTGGGATAAAAGCTAAAATCATTAATCTAATAAAATCAATAGAAATATATCTCTACATCAATGATCAATTTAAGGGCCTTTTGGGCATTAATCTTCGCCAAATTCTCATCCGGTTCAGATTCACTCAATATTTTATATTTTACACTGTTCTTATTATTAACTTTCTCATTATTTCGTAATCCTCTCTACAAAACTTAGCCATATAAACCTAGAATTAAGCTAGCCTATGTAGATCAATCATGTCTCTTGTATACTACAAATCTGTCTATTAAGGGTTGCAGAAACATGTATTACATTTTTGGTGGATTTGACAGCTATTAAATTTGAATGTCGTTGCCAAGTAAAAAGGGTAAAAGCAGTAAAAGGTCTATTTCCATCCTTCATTTACTTCTTTCCAACTACCGAGAGCGGATCCGCTAAATTACCAATCTGCTGAAGTATGCTAAAGTAGTGCGTTTCGTAGCTAAATATTTTGCGTTTTGAGATTTAAAAAATTGTTGTGTACGGATTGTGAAATTTTTTTTCGATACAATACGGATTGTGAAATTTGAAAGCAAAAACTCATACTATAGCATACTTTACTATCTGCATAATTTAGCAGATCCTCTACCCCAACTACCCAACATTTTATTCTATTTCACAGTCTACTTCACTGTGTATTTAGTGAAACCTAATTAAAAAAAAATTAAATAATTTTTCATTTAAAATAAAAAAGACTTCCATTAAGGCTTGGTAAGAACTTTTTTCTTTTCAATTAAAATAATTTGTCAATGGAAATAATTTTTTTTTTAAAAAAAAAGACTAATAAGAAAACTTAGCCTTGGCAGCAAAATAACATACCTTTTCCATGAGATCCAGAACTTCAAATCCATGAATTACTTTGCCAAACACAGTGTAGAGTCCATTTAAATGTGGCTGCTTTGCATAGGTTAGAAAAAATTGACTTCCATTAGTGTTTGGACCACTGTTAGCCATCGACAATATTCCCCTTGCATTGTGCTGAAAATACAAAATCCAAACGTTTGAAAATCTGTAAGGCCATGATATTTGGTAGTCCTGCTATATCAGCAAGCAGATCAAGACTCTAATTTCTGATTATAATATTCTAAAATTATCACAAAAGTCTCCATGAGACACGACAATGTAAAAATAGTTGAGGTAGTTACATTTAAAGACAATATGAGCTTAAATATTCAAATCTTGACAGAGTATTTTCCATCCAAGCTTGCAGCTTAGGAGGGTGGACTGGATCATATGACTTTTGTTTAGTGACACAAAAGAAATAAGTATTATTTTACTACTTATTGGTTTATGTGCAGCTGGAAAGGTATAAAAATTCTCTCATTTTGGTTACAGAAATTGTTGAGGGAATCAACAAAAGTCATTTTGCATTCAAAGCATAGTCGTCACACTTAAAGAGTTTCAATAAATTCAATGAGGAAGTAGACTCTTGCCCCAATGAGTTTACATACTTTAACAGATAGCTAATGTAATATGTGCATACCCATGACATCCCCACCCCTCCACCAACCAAAAAAATAAAATGGGAAAAGGTAAGAAAAACAAATTAATAAGCACTATCATCTCTGCTTTTACATAGACCAATATTACAACTAAGAAGATTCTTCATTGCAAACAAAAATAAAGTTCAAAGGTAGCATAGCCATTGGTGGGCCTGTTATTACTGGACTTGGGCCCCGAGTGAATATTTTAGGTTTTGTGGTTATTTATAGAGGGTTGTGGGCAAGAGGTGGGGAGGGCATTGGTTAGGTATGGTTTGGGAGAGTTCTTGGCCTCACGAATGCCAAGAGGGTTGTGTTTTTTTTTTTTTTTTTTTNTTTTTTTTTTTTTTTTTTTTTTTATCTTCATGTTTTCTGGTCTACCTCTGTAATGGTATCCCTAGTTTTCTAAGGCACCTCTACTGTTTATGTTTATTAATACAAAAAGTTTAGTTGGCTCTATCAGCCATAAAGCTAAAATTGAAAACTAAAAATTCAACAAAGACCTTCAAATAAGAAGTTGGGTACTTGGGTCCAATAAATTGCTGCAAAGCTGCATCATGAAGGTCAAAGAGGCTGGCTGCATTTTGCAACTAAATAATGACAAGGAATTTTTGGGTATTATTGCAGAGAAAAAAAGTGGGCCCAAGAAGCAAAAGCCAGCATATTAATGAAAAAAGAAAGATTAACAGTTTGTATCTTATAATCCCACTAATTTACCAAAGTTTACCAAAATCCAGGTTTAATACCGAGTTGAAATGATATCCTAACCAACACTCATAAACTCATCAAGCATACAAGTTAATTTTAGAGATGATTAGACCAAGCCAACATGCTATATAGAAAATACACTTAAAGAATCTTATACCCTGCATGCATAAACTTAGTTATGGTGCACAGTGACATTAGTGAAAATATGGTATATACAAATTGATCAGCAAAACAAAAGAAGAATTTATCAAAAATTGGTTAGTAAGCTTGAAACTATGTGCCAGTACTAGGTTTTTAATAGAATGGCTTGTCTTCCTTAGCAACAAGTTGTAGTAGTACTATACATATGGTATACTACAGCAAACTTTGAGTGACGAGTCATATAGTCATATATATTTTACAGGAACGTATGGAGCTTAACGTTGTGGCTGTGGATGATCCAGATAAATAAGCACATCATTGATTCTCCCCTTTTTTCCATTTAAACAAGTTTTACAGATATGGAGCTAAAAGAAAAAATTTACACTGATACCATGAATTCAGAGTAATTTGCACAGTAGATGGACTAACCTTAAGAGATTCTCTGATCTCATCATTAAACTTTTTGCCCCATATACTGGTTCCCCCCTTGCCAGTACCAGTTGGATCTCCACCTTGAATCATAAAACCTTTGATGTTGCGGTGAAAAATGGTCGAATCATAATAACCACTGGCACATAGTGCTAGAAAATTCTGGTTTCAAATTCATTAAAAGCAAATCATTAGTCAATATACCAATTGGTAAACCATTTATGAGCTAGAATAAACTATTCACTATTAAGATGGTAATTTGACACATAATTCGAATGGTTCTGAAATCTAAATCACAAGATTTGTTTTCTTTACCAGAAAAGCAACCAAGAAATTCCAAATTTCATTTAAGCCAGGAAACTAAAACAAGTTACTCAGATGACAAAGCAGATATTTTGCATCTCCATAAATTGATTCTGTATAAAATTCATGAACGCCATTAATTTGGTCATAGACTTTACAGGTGCAAAAGTAAGCTAAAAAGCATGGCAAATAAATAAACCCATTCATTAATATATACTCATGTATACCAGAGTTCTTAAACAGGACCAATTTTTATACTAACTTTCAGTGTTAGTGTGTTACATGCCGGAGGCAACTTCTGAGAGAAAGCAAGAGCAGAATAGCATACCACATATAAACCAAAAACCACAGTTTAAACAGAGGCGACATTGATAGATAACTTTTTCATTTTCTCAGACAATATATACAGTCAAGGGCCCTATCCTTTAGATGAAAGTATGCTAACTATGAAATTCCCTTCCATTGGATTCAAGACCCCAAAACGCATCGTGGCTTGAAGTAAATGACTCTCCTGATTAGAGTAAATGTGAAAACCTAAGACCCAAATTCACAAGTGCTTCCAAAACAACATCGGAGATTTCCACTTTTTATCCAACCGGTGGAAGAGTGAAAACAGAAGAATTAACAGTTAACACCAAAACCGTCTCCTTTCACCTTTCCCAAAGGTATTCTAGTAGTAGTTCATTCAAGCTTAAAACGAATTTTAAGTTAAAAAAAAAAAAGCTGACCTCGGACGTCTTAGGAACCTCGTCGCAGAAGATCTCGCACTTGATGTCACCGAGGTTGGTGTGAAGAGTGACCGACTGAAATGCGAAGCGCACAAATGTAAGCTCAATCAATTTGTATGGAAAACGAAGGAGAAGCAAAATGTTTGACGAAATTACAGAGACAGGACTAACCATTTGATCAAAAGCTCTAAAGCGTGGCGCTGTATAGGGTGAGTTTTGCCGTGAAACGCCGAAAATGCAAGCAGGCAGCTTAAGAGTGCTCTAAAGTTACATTCTCTCTTCCGGGAGTATAAGAGCCTCTAATATTCTCCAATATATATTTTTTTTAGTAAATTAACAATTTGGTCCTGAAAGATTATCGAACTGACAACTTTGTCCCTGAAAGATTCAAATGTATAGTTTAGTCTTTGAAAGATCAAAATGGTATACTAATTAATCTTTTTTATGGACTGAATAGTATACCATTTTAATCTTTCAGGGACTAAAAAGTATACCATTTTGATCTTTTAGGGACTAAATTGTACATTTCAATTTTTCAAAGACTTTGAGTTGTTAGCTTGGTAATCTTTCAAGAACCAAATTGTTAGTTTACTCTTTTTATATATATAACAATATTCTCCAATATTAGAAACATATTGATTTATCAAATGGTGTTTGATGAGTTTTTGAACAAAAGAGATTTTTAGGGTGTGAAATTATTTAAATAGGTATGTAATGATTGAGTTTGGTAGATAGAAGGGTGTGGAAATTGATATATTGTATAGGGGTAAAATTGAAATAGAATATTATTTTTTGACTTTTTGATTTTTGTGAATAATTTGAATTGTTTGGATAAAAAAATTTAAGTGTTGTAAAATATACGGAATAAGGATACTCAAATAAGAGAGAAAAGTAGGAGGAGAGTAATTCTTGTTATTTAACTGAATTGCTTAGTTACATCAAACCCTGAAGCCTCTATTTATAGGCTAAAGGATATACAATGGAGATGAATCTGACTTAATGTACATCATGAAAGGATAAGATCATATTGATCATGTGCATAGAGAAACTAAGGGAAAACTCAAACTTTTAAACACAGAGAATATCAAGAGACAAATGTGGATATTCACAACATAATTATTTACAATAAAAAATAGATTTTTGTTTGGTGTGGTTTTTTGCATTGGGATTTGTAATAATCAAATTTTTCTGGAAAAGCTCCAATTTGGAGCTTTTTTTAGATTATTTTGATAGATTATTCCACTTGATAACTATACATACTATAATTACAATTATCATACATTTCTCAAATAATTTTCTATGATGACACTTACTTTTTGGTCCTTCATTCTGTATTGACTGAACGAATCATACGCTTAAAAAAATACAAGTTGGTTGGTTCATGTGATGTTAAAATTGTGAACGATTTGGTCCCTATGTTAAAATAGCAGTCATTTTCTATTTGCTTCTCTCTCTATATTACCATTATAATTTTTTAATTTCGTCAAAATAAATTTTAGACAAAAAAATTTGACTTTTGAGCCAACTAATTTTTACAGAGTTAACACATCAGTCTTTAATAGAGAAAACATACCGAGTTGTTTCAAAATAGTGATGAATCTTAATTTAAAATCAAATTTTTAAATAGGTGAAAGGGTCATTTTGGTCCTAAATGTATGCCTTGATGTTCATTTTGGTCCATTATGTTTTAAAATTTTCAAATTGGTCCTAAATTTTTGTAAAATGTTTCATTTTGGTCCTAAACTATTGAATATGACTTTTTTTAAGTTCAAACGTAACGAGTTTAGAGCTACGTATTGTTCTCGAAGAGTACTTTCTCTATCCAGTTGGGGCCATCAGCAAACGAGGTCAAATCGGTCTTTAAAGTATACCTTTGAGTTTAAAATGAAAGATGAGAGAAATATGACAAAATTCAATAGTTTGGGATCAAAATGAAACATTTTACTATTATTTAGGACCAAAATGAATCATTTTGCAAACATTTAGAACCAATTTGAACATTTTGAAACATAATGGACCAAAACATTAGGGCATATATTTAGGACCAAAATGACTCTTTGACCTTTTTAAATATTTTGGTTGAATTTATTTTTTGAATTTATATAGTGAATTTTTTAAATAAGAGGGAATTATTTTTAATAATAAAGATATAATATTAATTAATATTTAAAGAAAATATAAATTATTATTTTATTAAATATTAAAAATAATTAAAATTAAAAAGTTAATTATAATAATTTAGAAAAAAAAGTTTAAAGAGAATTGGTGAAAAGTGATGTGATGGAGAGAGATTATTGTAAGTGTAATAAATGACGGGTGATAAAATTCTACCAAAACAAAAATGAGGGGTGATATAAAATGAGTAAAATGCCATTTGGGTATATTTGAATATATATTGAAGTATAGGTAATTATAGGTATGTTAATAAGGGTATAATAGTTATTGAGTATTTTAAGATATGAGATTTTTTAAGATTATAATCAGATTACAATTTAATTTGAAATAAACAGGATTATTTTAAATTTTGGGCTAAAATCAGATTATAATTTGATAGATCAATTAAACGAACTGAGCTGAAGTTACAATGTTAGGTGGCGTTTGCTTTGTTAAAAAAAAAAAAGGAAGAAGAAGAAAATGGGTAAAATCACAAATTAGGTACTCGTGGTATGCCCAATTTACACATTGGTTTTTTGAATTTTACTTAGGAATTTGAGATTCTCGCTATTAAGTAGCTATGGTACTTGTAATTTTGTTCTATCAATTTTAATGGAAAATGCTGACGTGACACAATTTTAGTCATCGATTTTCAATATATCTCAACCATCGGTTTCTGTGGCATCTTTACCGTCGATTTTCACTAAGGGTAAAATCTCATTTCTTTGTGCTCAAACCATGGGATAACTTTCATTTTGGTCATAAAAACTATTTTTTATTTCATTTTTGTCCTTAAAATTTTACATTTGTTCTATTTTGGTCTCAGAATATCAAAATTCTCATAATTATTTTTAATCATAAATTAGAGATAAAAATTAACCACCAATTTATAAATGGGTTAAATAAAAAACAATATTTTTTTAAAAAATAAAGTGGCCGAGTTTGGTCGACCTAGCCTGAGTTTAATCGTGTCGGGTCTCGGGTCTAGCCAAAACGCAGGCCGTGATCAATCCTATATTTAGAGAAATAACGGCATAAACCATATGAAATCACATATTTTGGACAAAAAATGGAAAAAATGTGAAACTTTAAGGATTTTATTTCCTTTTTATAGAATGGAATTCAATTTTATAATCATTGCATTTTATTAATTGTATTTTTTTTTGTTGAATATAATATATCTATTTATTGTGATAAAAAAACTAAGTATTTATGTAATAAACCTTTGTATTTGCATCTAGATGTTTTAAATATTGATACCGAAAAGTATCTCCTCACTAGCCATATATACTAGATCCAAAGCTCACGTGAATTTTGAAACAAAAATTTGTTTTTTTTACCTACAAAGATTAAGTTAGATTACATGAATTGATGGAGATTTGGGTGTAGATCATTTGCAATTTTTTTCTTTTGGAATTTCTTTCTGCACTTAACTCTGGACACATATTTTTTATTTTTTTATTCACACCAACACAACAACAATGAGAAATCCAAACTTGCATTTTTTTTAAAAAGCTAATCTATAATAAAGGAAAGCCCAACGACTCTTACAAAAGTTCAAAGATTTCGTCACTAATAAAACAGATGAAAAATAAATCATGAACATTGTTGAACTATGGGGCGGATAGAGCACATAAATTGATCTTATAAGGATTATATCATGAGGATGAAAACCAACACTAATTGTGCTATCAACAAGTTGTAAACTATTATACATTCAGTCTATCAAAGAAGAAATCACCTTCACAGATGTAGAAACCACCAACTTTTCCACAATAAAACACTAAATCAGAAGCGGGATCTGAAGATCTGAAAAACTGCAAACTCAAAAATTTAAACACTGAAAAACTAAAAAAAAGAAAAGAAACATCACCAATAAAGGTAGATAAGACCAAATTTAGATAAACAACGACCAAACAAGGGGGATAGGTCCAAATATGAGGTTATTCAAAACAAGAACACATAAAGAAGGAGGAGAAAGAGGGGGTACGACCACTACAAACTTCAGATTTGCCGCCGAAGATGACAAAATACAATGGAAAATGAAGCGACACTGCTAAAGAACAAAGATGAGGGCCACTGCCACTGTCTCAGCGGCAGCCGAAGGACAAGCTCGTATGCGCACACAAGAACAGAGAGGAAGAGAGGAAGATGAAGCGACAGCTTGGGTTTCCAAACTTACATTATATGTGTATTGTAATGAAAAATCAAATTGCATAAAATTTTTAAATACTTATGTTAATCAGTAAAAGAGCATTTCTCAAGAAACAATTATTACGAAATTAAAATAAATGAATTTATAATAAATTATAAATTACAAGATCTAAAAAGCAAAAAAACACACATAATAATTTGTTAGAACTTGAAGAGACTCAAAATTTAGTATTAAAAGTTCATTAGCAAATAAAAACCCACCGCCAATCAAATTTCACTACTTCACATTCATTGTTTATCCTTTCATCGTGGATTATAGAATTTTAATTGACAAATTGATTTACTAAATAATTAAAGAAAACTATATCTCAAACTAATTGGTAATTCATAGAGCCAATCAAAATGACCCTTCATTTCTAAAGAGAACCTTGTAACTAAATTCATATATAAAAATCTTTTAAAGGAAACAAAAGATTTTAATCAGTTCAATAGAACACCCTTATAAAGCCTCTAATCATTGTTGGAATATATTTCATTAATCTGAATGTCTCAATACAATGAAGATAACACCCTTATAAATAACCTAGGAAAGAACCTACAACATTCAAAACACAACTATCAACTACCTAATTAAACAACGAATTAATATAAGAAAAAATACTGACCAACTAACTTAGTAAATAAAGTTTGACTAATTGAACACTTAATTCATGATTCTCAACATCTCCCCTCAAGTTGAGAATAGGAACTTTTCATTCTTAGCTTTATATGCAGATCTTAGAGCAATTACCAATATTCTTCTTCAAGGTCTTCTTTGAGTTATGATCCTGACATAGCCAATGAACAAGTTCTAGTAGTATTCTCAAAGGATCCTAAAAGCTTCTTCAATTTTTGAATTTCTTCTTTATCAAAACCTTCAATACTTGTGGCTGTATTTTTGTCATTAAGTGCTACAATCTGTTGTGCTTGATTATCACTAGAGGTTTGAATCCATGGACTGATTTGATTCTCATGTTGCTGACCTTCTTCATGCTTTCCCTTCTCCTTGTTGGGAGGTTTCCCATGTAATTTCCAGCACTTATCTTTAGTATGCCCAGATTTTTTGCAGTAGGTACACCACAATTCATCTCGATTGTCCTTCCCTCGTTGATCAGTCTTTGATATCATGGCAGATTGTGCTTGGTAATTTTGGAAGTCTAACATTATATTTCTGCGACTTTCTTCAGATCGAACAAGAGATATAGTTTCTTCTAGGGATGTTAATTCTTCCTTTCCCAAAATCTGAATCCTAGCTCGATCAAATTCTGGATTTAATCCAGCCAAGAAATCATATATCCTGTCTTTCTCAATAAACTTCTTCAAAACAAGAGCATCTTCGGGATTTTTCATTTTATAGACCCGATTGTTGGGAAATCACAAGGGACCAAAGCGCGCAGCGGAAGCGATAATTAAAAGTTTAAATAAAAGGGCGCAAAACAAACTTGTGATTTCCCTACGGATCCTGCTAGCAGGATTTAAACCGGTGAAGGAAGAAGTTTTACCTCAATGTTCAATCGGCCCGGTTTGAATGTTGCGACTCTGAGAAGTCCACTCCAAGTGTCCTTCCTCTGCCGGTGATCCACATGAACAGTTTGCTGACACCAAGGTGCTAGCCTTCAGTTCTTTTCTCCAAAAGAACTCGGGACTCCAATCTACGGTTCTTGGAATTCAAGAACAATTCTTGAATTAAGAATGATGGTGGCGCCAAGAACAACAAGAACTCCTTCTTGTTTTCTCTCTCTAAAACCCTAAACCTAGAGAGCAAGTCGACTTTTCTCTCTCTCTTGGAGAAACTCGATTTTACCTTCTCTCTACAATTAGGAAGCCTCAAATTTTCTCTCTCTAGGAAAATTCAAGTGACCAAGTCGACTTGCCCTAGGTCCTTTTATAGAGTTTGGAATTTGATAATTATAATTTAGGGAATCCCTAAATTAGTGGATTATCAAATCATAGAATTATAAGATTACAATAATATCATAATTTTATGACTTGAATTTTTAATTAAAATATTACTTTAATATCTTAATTGAATTCAAAATGCAATCTTTGAGAATCAAAATGGAAGATCAAATCTCCCTCCTTGGTCCCCAAGTCATGCGCCATCCCCTCTCTAATTATCTAGGATTTTAATAAATCAAAATAACATTCCTAACTTTTAGGAAGTTATAACTAACTTATATATTTCCTAACAATATTGAATTAAGATAATACCCTATTATCTTTAATTCAAAATTTGAATCTTGAAATCAAAATCATATCTTGAATTCAAATTCAAATCATGACTTTAATTAATAAAACATTTCCATTAATTAAAATCAAGATAATAGAGGCGCCACCATCATGCCTTCCTATCCTAATATTAGCGAATTTAATAAATCAATAATCTCCTAACTTTTAGGAAGCTTATCCAATTTAATATTCCATAATATTTTAAATAAGAATCTAATTGTAAATAGATTAATCCAATTAACTATTTAACAATTAATATATTTAAACTTGTCCAACAAATTTAAATATCACAAATGTAGATTTTATTTAAGACAAGACTTCATGTCCCAGACATTCAGCTATGTCTTAAATCGTATCACTACAGTGACTCACGAATTAACCCTAATTCGTGTCCCTTAAGCGGTGTTGTGAGATCCCGAAGTTTAGAATTTAGTTTTTGGGGTTTACAAGTATAATTAGAGTGTTTTAGATTTTTAGATGGATTTTCAGGCTAGTTTTAAGCCTTAAGAGTTAAGCTTAGAAATTTTAGGAATAAGAAAACTTGTAGTTTAGAGCAATAGATGTTAAATTGGAAGTATATACATTTTCGGAGTTTGTGGTAAAAATTTGGGAGCAAATGAAATTTAAAATCTCATGAGTTTTTCTTTAGACTCAATAAGTGATACATTTGAGTAAGAATTGAAAGATGTTAGAATCGAATATTTCAAAAACAAATTTCATATTTGAAATCTACTCTGCATAATGAAGCTAACGATATAAAGTTTGTCAAGAATTTTTTTTTATATATATATATTTAGAATTTTTAAGACCGTTTTGGAAGGATTGAAACAATTCTGGGCATTTTCATAAATTCCATTAACTTAAATATTGAATCTGAATAGCCTTTCAGCCCCCCAGACTTTCAGAAATTGTAAAATGACCCCAATACATTTTATAACAGCTTGCGCATTTCTTCTTCCCTTCATTTTCCATTCTCTCGTCTCACACTCTCCCTCACCACCCACATGACCAGCGATTGTCCAGCCACCTTCCACCACCACAGACAACGTCGCCGGCCTCCCAGAGCCGCCGTGCACCGGCGACCAGCCACCACCGCCGTCCTCCCTTTCACTTTCTTGATTGGTACTTTCTCATGCTTTTTTTTTTCCCTCTTTTGGTCCTTTTCTCTTGGTGGTAGGAATTTTGCTGATATAACTTAAATTTCTTGATGTTAGCTTAATCCTTGAGCTTCAAACTTCATTCTCCCAACCTCCATAGCCATTTTAGAAGTCACACAAGCTTGGGTAAACAACTCCAAACACCATTTTCGGCCAAAATGAAGGTATACCCGAAAATCACCAAATTCTTCATTTTTCTTGATGTTCTTTGTTGGAATGAACCATTTGATGATAGTATATCATGTTGGGTATCTCTTGAAGCTATTAAAACTCCATAAAGTTGAGTTTTGGGGCTGTTTTGATTCTAGGGTTCAAAAGTGACGAAAATTTGGAAATTTTGGGGTTTTTGATGAAATCGCCTTGTTTTCTTAAAATTGTTAGTTTAGATGAGTTAATTGGATAATAGAAATGAGTTCTAATGCTTTGGTTTGAATTTTGAATGAGTATTTTGAAAATGGGTTATCGTGTATGGAACTTTAAAGTTGCATTTTGGTCCCTATGAGTTATTTTGATGG
>QANZ01032385.1:21498-39102 GCA_003254925.1 Chamaecrista fasciculata | reverse complement strand
ATTTAAATTTGTCCAACAAATTTAAATACCATAAACATAGATATGTATTTAAGACAAGATTTAATGTCCTAAGACATTTAACTATGTCTTAAATTGTGTCACCAAAGTGACTCACGAATTAACCCTAATTAGTGTCCCAAAATAGCGTCTTGATCCTGCTCATGTGTGACCCAGCAGGCCTCACATGAAGTTGGCAGCAAGCCATCTTATGACTCACAAGTCGAGAGCAGACTCTAGCAAGCCATCACGACTACCCAAAACACGTGAGTTATCGCTTTAACGTTTAACGACTTAACCTAAGTACCACCTTGTCATAATCCCTATTGTCACACGATATTTTGGTCCTGGATTAGGCACGGGAAAGTCATCCATAATCCAAACCACAACTTTCTCAATTCCCTGAGTTAGTCTCATTCCCTAGCGTGGCCACGCATTTCTTGGACAGACTCATCGAGGGCGCCAGTTAAATATCTCTCATTGTAATGAGGGACAAAATCCCATCTTGGTCAACCACATTCCTCAGCACGGCAATCAACCAAACCCGTACCTAGCCCTTATGGCTACCCTGCTACGGGCAACGTTAGACTAGGCCAAAGTTCGACAACTACAATGCCGGAATAGTCAAGACCTCAGGTCTAAGGCTATCGTGAAAGGTGTACAGGAGAGGCTAGCTTATGACTAAACCCATGCAGGACTCTCTGGGTCAGTCCAGCAACTTGTAACCCCTTACTCATTGCACCATGACTCTCGTAAAGCATCTAGTGCATGTATCTCCATACACCGAGGTCATGCTAGTCTTGGTTCATTCTCGCTCCCACGAGAACAATCGATCAGGGACGGTTTAGATTAATTATCTCATAATTAATCAAGGACGCTATCATAGTAAACATGCTAATAATATGCTAACAACATGATTTATCTTCCATAAATCAATCAAAATGTTCAAAACATTTACATAAAATGATTGGCCCTAGGGCGCAATCTCCAACACTTAGTGTATAGGCTCAAAGAAGCTAACAAAGGATATATTTGGTAACTGGCTAGTGTTTGGGATGAAGGGGTTGAAGAAACAAATGCCTCTATCATATTAACAATCATTAAATCTAATAAGCTTTAACCAAGAACTAAGACAAGTTCTAGAGAAAACAAAGCTAAGAGACTAATCTCTCTATATTGTATATTGTATTATGTATTATATATATAGGCTTAATCTTCTAACTAGACTGGGTTTCTCTCAAATTGGTCTATAAAAATCAAATAATACTACTAAACTTAGAAAATCACTTAAATTATTCAAAGGCTATAGAAAATAACTAAGACTGAAACTTTTATCATGAATATAGAATTATTCACTCAATACTTTAAACATATTAAAAATTCGACTAATTCGAATTCTACTCAAAAAGTGAAAAAACAATAAGTGAAGTAAATTTAAATCAAGCACTAAAAATAGGAAAATAAAATTTTAAAAATCGAAGTTTATAAAATGTTTAGATTAAAAAGTTTTTGGGTGAAACAAAATATAGTTACTTTAACTTAATCCTCTTCCTCACACTTAAAACATAACATTGTCCCCAATGTTAGAATCAAATAGGAGTAAAGAACTAGGTTAAGGTGTGAATTTATTCCTTTCTCCCCCACACTTAGAAGAACACATTGTCTTCAATGTAGAGGGAAAGATAAGAGGAAAAAAAATGGAAAATATCATCATATTATTTATTGAAAAGATATTATTTATTTATTTATTCATTATGTTTTTTTTTTGTTTTTATATATTTTTCGAAAAATAAAGAAATAAAATGACTTGAGATCAATAAAATAATGAAAGTCCAAATAAATATTATATTTATGAGAATTTAAATGTAAATTGTTAACAAATAATGAAAGACAGAAAATTAAAAGACAGAATTATAAAAGACAGAATTGAATAGATGCAAACTAATCCTAGAAAACAATTAATCCATAAACTAATCTTAGAATATTCCCTATCGTGTTCTAGATATTGTAGATAGGATAATTTTTTAGCTTCTGCAATCGATCTTGGAGATGATCGATTTTGGCTTCAAGTTCCTTTATCTTTTGATCGATGCCTTTCTCATCAAGGAGTGAGGCCGCAACCTTGGTTTTGGAGGCAAGGCGATTAGTGCTTGCTTCAGGTTCGAGGTGACCATGAGGGATGTAGCTCTCAGGATCAGCCTCGGAATCGTCATCCGAAATAGGAACAAAGAATACTTGTTTAGGATTGTTAGTGTTAGCTGAGCGTGGATGATTATTGGGCCATATCTACAGATTAATAATTATAATTAATATTATAATTATCGGGAATTCAGAAAACTCTACGAAAAATGATCTAGACACTACAAACTTATCTCAAATCCTTTGAAAACTTGATCGATCAAACAAAAGTTTAAATTGGGGCTGCGCCATCATGTTGCGCCAACGACTCAGAAGCCGGCGCAAAATATTTTTGCGACTTTTTCAAAAAGTTCGACAGCAAGGCCTCAAATTATTCTTTTGTCGATAGAAAGAAGTCCTAAAGTCGATTTTGAGAAAAGATCCTATTCTAAAATTTCCTAGCGAATTTATGAAAAATCGGAATAAATGAGGGTATGTAAAATTACTATTTTGTCTAATTCTTTTTTTTTATATTTGTATTAAAGTATAGGTAATTATAGGTGTATAAGTAGGGATAGATTAGTAATTGTAAGAGAAAATGAGATGATGTTGTGAATGAGATGATGATGTGAATGAGATGAGATGAGATGAAGGTTAAAAAACACCAAGTCATTACTGTTCATCCAATCCTAAGATGAGATAATGATTGAATGAGATGAGATCAGGATGATCCCTCTCCCAAACAGGCCCTAAATCATTTATCATTAATATTTCGTGTTTTTCAGGCCAAAAAAATTGATGGGTTCTTAATTACCACTCAAACTCTGTCGATGAAGCCACGTGGGGGAAAAATAATCAATCCTTCAGACTCTATCAAGGCACAATGTGAACAAATCAAATCTACTTGTTCCCCGCATGAGATGTGTTGTCTCCAGCGAAGCATGATGGTAACGTTAAATTGAGAGATGGGTGTATCCAAATGGAAATACACCATAAATATAAGAGATTTAAATTTTAAAGATGGGACCCACTGACCCAGTATGGGAAAATAAATAAATCAGGAAACTTATTATTTGGTCTCTCCTTTTTCACAGTTTCAACTATTTGGTCCCTATATTTTCAAAATAGACTATTTGGTCTCTCAAAAATTAAAAATGTCAACTTGTTAGTCCATGTAGCCTATCTTTGTTACTAACATTGATGAACTGGCCATTAAGTGCACATGTAACACGTTAAATGCACATATTTAACTATTTGGGATTACCTAGGGTTTGAAATTTGGGAATGATTCAATAGTTTATGCGTTATGGAACCTTCACGTGTAATACAAATATTTGGGTCTGACTCAATTTCAGGCATGTTTAATGGTGTTTGTTGGTCCGGTTTGGTTAGTTTAGCTAATTAGAATGCCAAAGTGACATTTAACAGTGTTATGTTAGCATTTAATATTTGATAGTTGATGAATATGATAAATAAGGGACTAAATAATTGATATTTTTAATTTTTAAGGGATCAAATAATCTATTTAAAAAATACAGAGATCAAATAGTTGAAACTGTAAAAAAAGGATGAACCAAATAATAGGTTTCTTCTAAATAAATAGTATCAAGTACAACAATCTAACTGGAGAGTATACTATCAAATCAACAAGAAGATAAAAGAAAGGAAAAAATTTTATATGGAATTCCTTATATACTTACAATGAGGTAATCATAAACTTCAAATTTATTTACTCTCTTTAATGATTGGTCATGCAAAAACTTGTCTTTAATATTCTCTCTCTACTATGATTGATCATGCAAAACAAATTTGCCGAATTGAGTTGGGCTCCACTCGAAGTGACAAATGGTTGAGTTTGGTTGATTTTGAATTTGGTCATAAATGAGTAATTGACCCATTTATATTTATTAAATGAAATATAAATGGGTCATAGGTGGGTCACGACGATAAAATTAAGGGTCGACCATAAAATTGGGTCATAAATGAGTAATTGACCCATTTATATTTATTTGTATTATTTAATTTATATAACAATTAAATCATTTAATAAAATTAAATATTAATTATTTAATTTTATAAACTAGTTAATGAGAATAATTTTTGAATTATTCATATTTAGGACTAAATTGCATTCATTTTTTAGATTTCTTACTAATATGTAATTTCTATCTTTTTCCATTTTTTCAAAATTACATTTTGACCCAAAATCTTTTTTATAATTTTCATTTTAGTCCTCAAATATGATTATCTAAGGATATTTTTGTAAATTTTATAAATATTTGGGGGAACTATGTAATTTTTGAAAAAATTTGTAAAGTTCATCTTCCTTCCACTTAACATAGTTTTGTAGGACTAAAATGCATTCATTTTGCAGATTTAAGACTAATATGCGATTTTACCATAAGTCCAATATTTTTCAGAACTATATTTTGACCCCAAAATTTTTTTTGTGATATTCATTTTAATCCTCAAATATTATAGTTCAGGGATGTCTTTGTAAATTTGAAATTATTTGGGGGACATTCTGTAATTTTTGCAAAAATTTGTGAAACTCATTCTCATCGTCCGTAAAACTAATAGTTTTGGCACAAATTTAAGTTGAGTTGGTTGAGTTGATGGATTTTGGGTTGAGTTTGCCACCTCTGGCTCCACCACTCTTGTTCTTTGTAATTACTGGATTTCCTCCTCCCTAATGTGAAAGAAGATCCAATGCAGTCAGAATATACATAAAATTACACCTAAAACAAATGGTAGAAGAGTTATTGCAATATAATTAATAAACCCAAAATAAAGTGGTCATTTTTTTAGACTGAAGAAATTGTAATTGAGGAACAAACTATTGAAGTGGGCAAAGTGCAATTCATCTTATTCAATATATTTATCAAAGTAGTCGAGAATTACACTTGTAATACTTACAGGGAAGTTGATGTTACAGAACATACAGGAGTATCCAAGATATGCAATATATATACATACATTATCGACTTTTCCCATATTCTGCATTAGGCATCTGGATCCAAATCAGGATCAAGTATATTGCAGACTGCATTACTTTGACAATCTCATTGAGCTCAACCAATATTTCCTCCGTTCATATCTCCTTGGTTTACTCCTGATAAACATAGGGAGGGGAGGACAATAAGTAATCCAGAAGTAACTAGATAAAATTTCCAGGACACACCAAGTATCAGCAGATTCAGCACAATTATTTGTACCTCAGGAGGATTTACGGATGAAGCAGTGATTGTCACTTCTGCAGGTACTTCAGAGTTTCGTGCTTCTGACTTTTCGTTTGAATAACTATTAAAAATATATCCATAATGTCAGGATCATGGCAAAGTACTATCATACAAAGTGGGAAAGGATAGAAACATTTAATTAGTTTAGGTTAGAGTGCTAAAATTAGAGTCCATGAAATTACATGACTTCATATGGAACAAGGGTAGACGAAAGTCACAGAATACAATAGAATACTAATCTATAATGGAACAATAAAACCATTCCCCACCTCACAGAATCACAAAGAAGGGGAAAAAACAATTAAAGAAACCACAAATTAGAAAACAGAACTAATTTGTAAGGCGTGTAAAGTAACTTTTTGAAAACAAGATTACAGCCAACTCATGCATATTTTGCTAGAATAACATACAGTCAGTTGCCAGCTAGCACAGATTTTTCACGAAAACTCCAAGTCTGCTAATTCAGTCTTACATTGTATAAAGTACAAAAAAAAGGAAGAAACAACACAGAATAACGAGGTCCATCAAATCATGATTTGAATATCATCAAGTTTCATCCTGATAGCATCGCATACATTCCAACAAGCTTATCATTAGCTAATTAAATGTTGAAATTCAAATATGCAGCAATCAGAACAAATCCAGATAGATAGACACGTACGTTGAAAGTATTGTCACCCAAATAAGCTCTACACAATCCACCCATAGAAGTCTTTGTTCCACTGGGATCAGACCATAAGTAATGAGATGGGCAAATGGCCATAGCTTCCACCCTGCCTGTGTAAGAAAATAAATCCAAGGAGGTATTAGAGGCAAGAATCTTACAAGATATGTCATTACACAAAGTGAAATCTGAGCATTGAGATAATTAAATCATATTGGCTGAAGTCAAATGTTAATATAATGAGTATGGGTCCCCATTTCCTCACTCAATGGCAGAACAAAATGAAGGGAAAAGCTAAATAGCTTCAAATTTATTGCATTAACAGCTGATGAAGGAGATAAAGGAGGAATAGCAAAAGAAAGGTTCTTACAGTTAACATGGGAATAAATGTTGCCTTCAATTCACTAAAAATACTGATTGGAGAATCAAAGCGCAGAAACCCCACAACTGTATAATAAATGCTGTTCCAAACTGCTGACCATGCAGTTTGATCAAAGGCAACTTTGGCAGGAACGACCCACCACTCTTGGAAAGGAAATAGCTCCTGGTTGAATGCAAGAGCAATTTAGCATATCACCATATAGTCATACATAAGAAACTTCAAGAAACAAGCAGAGCAAGGAAAAGTGAATATGATAACCTCGCAAAACTGGTAGTAGTAATGAGAAAGAGAGCCATGTAGAGTAAAACCAACAATGCCTGATCTGAACATGCGCGCCCGGTCAAATTCAAAAAGAGGTTTTCCCTCAAAGCACTGCAATAATAAGGATAAGGCGATAAGCCATTTTGCAATCTCATTTCAATGACTGGCTTTGGACTAGAATGAGATTCATTTATACATAAGAATAAATTATACAAACCCACCTGTGCAATCCAGTCCCCTACAGAGTATACAACTCCACTGATCACCATTTTGGCAAAAACTGGATTTGTCTTAAGAGCTTCCTCATAAGCAGACCAGTTGTGCTGTGGTGCATATCTTAGTATCTCATATAAAGTCCATCCCTAAATAGCAACCAAAACATGAGTCCTAGTAAAAACCAATGCAAACATCTGGGGCTTAAATGAATACAAAAGAACTGAAATGGAAAAACTAAGAGGAAAAGAAAAAGGCCTGGTTCACAATTGCAATTATTTTTGTCAATATTTACTTGAATTCAGCTAGACTTGCATTAGTTAAAGCATACACTAGAGGACATGGAGAGAAGAAAAGGTCTGGACCCAAGGCATTGGGCTTAAAGCAGAAGAAACAAGAATGTACTAGAGGAAAGAGGTAAAGAAATGATGAGCTGGACCTGGTGGGAAACGTAGTGATCGTGTAGGTATATATAGCATAGGTTGTTACGGGTTTAGGCAAGGAAACTATTAGGAATTTGGGATTGGCAGAGAGTCTAGCCTCTCAAAAGCTAGACACCTTATGTTATTTTCATTCTTCTTATTGTTCTAGTGTTTTATCATGCTCTCTCAGCCACTTTTCGACTGTTCAGTAATATCTCTGTTGTAACGGCTATTTTGTTCTGAAATATATAAAATAGTCAGTGTTTTCAGTCATTAGGTTCTATCAAATTGGTATCAAAGCAGTTAAATTCGGGTGAACAAGATGGAAACTAGAGTTGAAAGGTTAGAGAAATATGTTGCTTGGCTTAAGACTGATATGAAGCAGTTGGGAGAGTCAATGAAAGAGATTCTAGGGTTGGTGCGGTCCTCGAAAGAAGACTGAACCCCAGAGGCAGAGGGTAGCCAAACCCTCAACCCAATTTGATCTTGAAGAGAAGGGACCAACATCCGCTCAGCCTTCTGTGTTTAAGGACGAAAATATGAAATCAGAGGAGAAGAAAGCCTTGTTTGGAGAACCAGTGTCATGGCATTCAAAAGGTAATTACCCCGTGAAATAGCCATCTGGAAAGACTTGGGGCATGTTTGCTTTAGAGATGAGAAATATGAGGAGTTCACTAGAATTAGAGGGTTCTTCAAATTCTTTTACAGAAGGGAATGAAAGTAATAAAAAACTCGAATTAGCGGGAGTAAATCAGCTGAAGTATCCATTTGCCTATCAGTTAAAGTAGCTGAATGGAAGGGTTGAATAGAGAACACTTCAGCCACTTCAGCATATATTTACTTCAGCCGATCTACTTCCCAAAATAGCATGTAAAAATAACAAAGAATAACAACATTCAGCAAAAATTCACGTGGAAATGCTTTTCCAAATGTCACTAACAAAATAAGTGCAACTCGGACAAAAAATGAGATGGTTTACCACATTTTTCATAGCATAATCGTATCAATTACTAATTCTAACACCACAAATGCCATTAATTCACCAGAGAACATAAAACTCTAAGTCTAGAAATAGCAAGCACATATCCAAAACAACTAAAACAACAATAATAATATAATAATAAAGAAAACTCGGACACACAACCGCAGATTCCATTGTTGACTTACTTGCCAGTAATCTCTATCGATGGTGAGAAGCTTGGTAATAGCAAAAGTACCCGCAGCAAGAACAATAGCGGCATTGATAGTCCTATCCATTAGCCTATCATCTCCAATCCTACTTTCATCTCCAATCGAAGCCGAAGCTGAAGAAAACGTCTGAAATTCACCCGCTCCTTCAAACGACAAAACCCCTTCGTTAGCCCCAAACCCACTCACCTGAGTCACCAACTCGCCTTCTCCACCTTCCATCTCGACTCGGCTCACAACCGCCATGCCTTCCTGCTGGTCCGTACTGTCATCGCTGTGCACCGATATCACGTCTAAATCCTCCACCGCCAACACAACCCAATTATTATTCCCTTTCCGTTTGTTTCTCGAGAAAATCGAACCCTGGGAAACCTTCGAGCACAGAAAATTCGATGTGGGTGAGGGTTTAGCTTGAGGTTTGGATTTCGATTTCGCCTTCGAAAGCGACAAGAAGCTCTGGGGAGCGATGGTGCTTTGAACGGAAGCCATGGCGGAGCGAGTGACTGAGTCGGGATTTTACTGAGTCACCACACTGCGAGTTGACGCTTCAGAAGCAGGTCGTTTTATTTAGTATCATACTGATTGGTGGTGAGTTTCACTGGGTGATCATCCTGTGCGCCGTGTGTAGCGACAACGCAATCTGATGTGGACGAACTTTCTCTGGCGATTTGTTTGTAAAAATTGTGATTTTGGAATTCTTGACGTTATTATTGGTTTGGGAGAGAGAACATAAGTAGAAAAAGTGGGGTAGGCAACAGAGAATTTCAGCTTCTGGTCAATTGACAAAGAATGTAGGCGTTAAATATCGTCCACATGAAATTGTGGATCTGATTCTGAGAAAGATTTGAGACACATATTAGATTAGATATACAAGTCCATTAGAAAAAAAAATTAGATAATAAATTTGGTTTGAAAGCTTATTTCTAATTTGGTCTGGTATTTTTTTTTTTTACATTTTTATCTTATATTTTTGAATCAAGTACATATTTGGTTTAATATCTTTTTTTATTTATAAATTTAATCTCGTATATTTGAATCAAGTGTAGAATTGGTTTTATATCTTTGAGTCAGGTGTGATTAACAGTAGATCATTTTGCAAAAATATAGTACTCATTCTGCAACCTCGACAAAATATATAGGACCAAATTTGCAACAGAAAAACATAAAGGACCAAATTGAGAACTGAACACAAAATATAGGACCAAATTTGCACTTTGACAAACAAAACAAGGCACCTCAAATTTGCGTTGCCTTGTGTATGTAGTAGATTTTAAATTGGCCAAAGTGTATTTTTGGTCAAATATCTTTGACTCAAGTCTCAATTTATCTCGTATCATTTTTCATTGCATTTTTTATCTCATATCTTTTGATCAGATGCATAATTGATCCCAAATCTTTTTTGCTGCAAATTTAGTTCTATATCTTTACAAAAAGTTTCACCGTTAATTTCACAATGTGAAACTGACTGAGCACTTGTCGTTAGTGTCGCCAAATTAATACTCAAACTATGTTTGAATATTGTATTTAGATATAATATAGTGTACAACACAAGGTCGAATCTCTCGTAGAACCTCTTAGATGAGAATAACAGTTAATTATGTAAATGATTACGAAGTTGAGTTAGATGTTTTATGGTGTTTATAAAGATTAAATAAAGATAATAAATAAAAGATAACATAAGATAGATGGGAGATGAGAAAGTGGATTCCCTAAAGAATAATCACGAACTCTACCATCTCAACTCAATAAAGATAATCAGAAAATTATTATTATTATTATTATTATTATTATTATTATTATTATTATTATTATTATTATTATTATTATTATTATTATTATTATTATTATTATTATTATTATTATGTATCAACACATCCAAATATTGTATCTACGATCACTAGATCGTAATCAACTTTATAATTTACTTCAACGGAGTGAATGAATTGTAACTTGAAACACAACCTTCAATTAAGTAATCTAGATAATAGAAACAATAGATAAATAATTCTATGAACCGACCATGATTCAACTGATCATGCTAAAGAACATTTTTATTCATTATAAAAGTCATGGCACCAACATGATGTCATCATGACATCATCATTGCGCCCTGGTCGTCGGCTGTGCATTTTAACGGTGCTAGTCCATATTGCATACTTTTCGTCTCCGGTCTGGATTTCTTCAATCTATGGGCCTTTTATGTGATATTGGGCCTGAAAACCATTAGCAAACAATTCCATAGTGTCTCTAATTTACACTATAAATCAATAAGTCAAATATTATATAGAAAATACTATAAAATTGCATACTTTTATACATTTATAAATCACAACACCTTGATACCAAAATTAGCAATATATTTGGTTATTTATGCAATAAATCATTATAAAATAATATCAAAAGAAGACCAAATAATATTACAATATTTGGGTTGATAAGGAATCTTTTGCAAAGATATGAGATCAATTCTACTATCTGACCAAAAGATGTGAGACCAATTCTGCAACCCAATCAAAAACATATAGGATTAAAAGTGTAACAAAAAAGATATAGGACCAAATTGAGATTTGAGCAAATGATATTGGCCCAAAAGTGAAACAAAAAAAGATACGAGACCAAATTGAGACCTAAGCAAAAGATATGGAACCAAAAGTGTACTTTGACCTGTTAAATTAGTCTTTTATGTTTCATTTATTTCAAATTGATCCATGTTTTCAAAATTTCTCAAATTAGTCTCAAACCTACTTTGAAGATGTGATTTGACTTTATTCCTAACGATCTCAATAGGGCAGATAGGGGGTGTTCAAAGGTTGGGTTGGGTTTAATGTAAATTAGTTAGGGCTCATTATTTTATGTGACGCGTTAAGTTGGGTTGTGGTGAAGAAAATAATTGAGTTAACCAAAACCAATCCAAACCAAATAGTAATGGGTTGGTTTGGGTTAGGTTGACATGTTCGTTCATACTATTTTTTGTATCCCTCATATATATCTATATATATTAATTTAATTCCTCTTAAATTTTTTTCCTAAATTTACTCCTTCACAATTTGTTTTGAGGGACTAAATTGAAAATAAAAATCTATGAAGAGACAAAATTGAGAAAATAATTTATTTAAGAGGTCAAACTATAATCTTAACTAAATAAAAAAAATTATTATTTATTTTCTAGTTTTGTGGGTCAGTGGGTTGAGTTGAGTAGACTTTATGTTGGGAATTGTGCCCTAGGGCCAATCCTCTTTTATATATGTTATGAACATATGGATTAATTTATAGAGATAAATTAATGGTTTTCACATTATTAGCATGTGATTAATTATAAGAGAATTGTGCCCTTATGGTTTTCACATCCGTGATTAATTATAAGATAATTAATCTAAATCTATCCCTGATCGATTGTTTTCGTGGGAGCGGAAATGAACTAAGATCAGCATGACCTCGGTGCATAGGGATGCACGCACTAGATGCTGGAACGAGAGTCATGGTGCAATTACGTAAGGGGTTACGAGTTGCTGGACTGACCCAGAGAGTCCTGCATGGGTTTAGTTATCAGCTCGCCTCTCTTGTATGCTTGTCACGACGCCTTGGACCTGAGGTCATCATTATCTCAGCGTTGCAGTTGTCAGACTTTGGCTTAGTCTAATGTTGCCCGTAGCAGGGTAGCCATAAGGGCTAAGTACGGGTTTGGTTGATTGCCGTGCTGAGGAATGTGGATTGACCAAAACAGAGATTTTTGTTCCCCATTAGATGGGCGATATCTTACTGGCGCCCTCGATGAGTCTGTCCAAGGAAAGAGTGGCCACTCAGTATATTGGGACTTACTCAAGGAGATCGAGAAAGTAAAGGTTTGGATCATGGATGACTTTCCTGTGCCTGATCCATAACCAAGATATCGCAGAACAATAGGGTCGGTGCCAAGGAGGTACGAAGGTTTAAATCGGTTTTGGTAACAAACGATCACTCACGTGTTTTGGGTAGTCGTGATGGCTTGCTAGAGTCCGCTCACGACTTGTAGGACATGGGATGACCTACTGCCAACTTCACGTGGGGCCTGCTGGGTCACACACGAGCAGGATTAGAACACACTGTATAAGGGACACGAATTAGGGTAATTCGTGGGTCACTCCGTGGCCTAATTTAAGACACAGAGGAAATGTCTGGGACATTATGTCTTGTCTTAAATTTTCTACAGTTTAAATAATTGTTAAATGATTAATGGAGATTAATTATTTACAATTAAAATATTGGGAATAATAAATCAGATAAGTTTCCTAAAAGTTAGGAGATTATTGATTTATAAAATTCACTAATATTATTATAGAGGGTGGCGCCTCTTTTATTGGTGATTTAATTAATAAAAATGTTTTATTAATTTAAGTCATGAGTTTGAATTTGAATTTGAAATTCAAGATTTGAATTAAGATATTGGGGTAATATTTTAATTCAATAAAGAATTTAAATTCAGAATTCAAATTTTGAATTAAAGATATTATTGTAATATTTTAATTCAAAAACATTGGAATAAAATAAGTTGGTTATGACTTCCTAATTTTAGGAGTTATTTTTGATTTATAAAATTCCAATAAAAAGGATTGTGTTAGGCGCCTATCTCATGTGGGTCCCATTGGGAGATTTGATCTTCCATTTGATTCTATGAGATAGCAATTTGAATTTGAATTAAAATATTATGGTAATATTCTAATTAGATATTCAAGTCTTAAAGATATGATATTATTGTAATATCATGATTTTACATTTATAAAATTACCATAATTTTGGTAATTATATACTCAAAAAGGTCGCCTAGCTCAAGTAAGTCACACACACTTATGAGAAACCCTAGTTTTGCTAAGGCAAGTCGATTTTCCTCCTTTGAAGAGAGAGAAAATTTCGCCACCCACCTTCCTAGAGAGAGAAGTCGAATTCTCCTAAGGAGTTAGAGAGAAGTTCGAAGTTGTGGGTTCCTAGGGTTCTTGGGAGTAGAAGAATAAAAGGAGTTTTGTTGCTGTCTCCTCCATAGTTGCGCCACCTAGCCTGAATTCAGAGAAGGAGTTCCTGAGTTCAACAGTTGTAGATTCAATCCCGGTTTCTTTGGAGAAAGAAACAAGGAGGCTAGCACCTCGTGTTCGGGAAACTGTTCATGTGGATTACCGGTGGAGGAAGGACGTGGAAACGGACTTCTAGACTCGCCAAGTTTAACCATCCGATTGAAAGCTTGAGGTATAACACTTTTCGTATCTGGTTTTAAATTCAATTAGCGGATCTCAGGGTGGGTTTTCCTGGGGAGCGCAAGTTTTTTTTTTATACTTTTGCTTCCGCTGCGTGTTTTCCCCGGGATTTCCCAACACCTTAAACCATAATGGGCTCAAATTTTCTAACACAAACAAACTTGCCAATCCCAACCCAAATAGGTTGGGTAGGTTTGGGGAGATTGGCACAACCCACTAAACACCCCTAAGTGCAGAGAAATAACTTTTCAAGAGTTAGCACATAATTTGTAACTTTTCGCAGTCAGACTTGAAATGAGAGAGATATGACTAACTTCTCTTGTTTAACCTTTAAACGAGTTACCCAATTATTGGCCTCAAGTTGACTCGTGTGCTGACGGTCCCAAAATACCTGTCAAAAGAAACTTGTAGCCTTAGATTCTTTGCGTTCAAACTTGACAAGAGAAAAATATGACAACATTTAATGTTTTTTAGACCAATTTGAGAAACAATAGAAACATATAAAACTAATTTTGAAACAAATAAAACAGAATGGACCAGTTTGAGAGTTTGGCCTAAAAATAACTATGAACTAGTTAATGACTTCACTCAATGTTTAATCATATTTCTATTTTTTTCCCTTTTTATTATTCATCCCATTTCACAATTATTATATAACTAACTAGATTTTCACTCGAATGTTTAATTTTAAGACTATAACTAAATACAATATAAATTTTATAAATATTTAAGATTCTCTAAAATGATGATAAAATTATTAGTATATAAATAGCACATTAAATTATTATTATAAGAAATTAAATGTAATATTAGAAGTTATGAAAGTAAAATATTATTATCTAGAAAATGTTATGAAAAACTTTTATATATATGAGATTTATCGTTTTATTCAAAATATTTTTACTTTTGTCGCATATCAATATCTTCAACTCATATTTCCTTTTAACTCGAAATAGCGCTACACAGAAGTACTCATGTGTGAAAACAAGTATTATGGCTTGAAGCCATGAGGTCCGAGATGGATTTCATGTGTGATAACCAATTATAGGGACTTTGGTTGACCCACGAGAAGGTGTAAAACTAATTGAGTGCATGTGGGTTTTCAAAAAGAAAACAAGCATGGATAGTAATATATATATATGTACAAAAGAAGATTGATTGTCAAAGGTTTTAAAAAAATTCATGGTATAAACTATGAATTTAGGGGTGTGCAAAAATGGGTGAACCCGACTAACCCGACCGTAGATATCGGGTTTGATCGGTTCGGGTTTACCTCTTCGGTTAGAATCGAATCTGATTTTTCAAAAAAAGTCAGTCTGATCAGGTTGTCGAATGAACTCGTTTTAACCTGATCAAACCCGACCTAACCCAAATAAAGGAGAAAAAGAGAAAAATTATCTGAAATATGTGTACTGAATGTGAAGAAGTATAGGTTTTTACGAAAAAATGAAAGAAGGCTATCCCTCTCAGATTCTCAGTTCTCACAGTCCCACTCCCAATCTCTCACTTTCACTCTCAAATCGCAAGAGCCAAGAGGCACAACTGCACAAGCACACAATTTATGAACTATAAAGACTGGAGTTTGACGCCGACACACCTCGAAGTCTCGCAATCTCGCAGATCTGACGCCGGTGCCGGTGCCGAAGCCCCAACTCGTCGATTCAGCGACCAAGACGGTGGTTGTTGCATTCCGCCCTATGTTGTACGGATACTTCAAAAATGACGTTGTACCCGTACCGAATACGTACCCGTACCCGTATTCTATGAATACTCTTGGATACTTTTAAAATATTATAAAATTTAATTTTTAAATTTTTTTTATAAAATATCACATTTTTATTTTATTTTATTGTTGTTATATTAAAAATTTATTCCTTTCAGATTAATAAACAAAACATTCAGATTTTTATATGAAAAAGCATATAAATTTATATTTTATAACTTTTTATTTAAATAAATATTGTCGTACCAGTATCTTATAATTTTCAAAATTAACGTATCATGTACCCGCATCCGTACCCATGCAAGTACCCTACCCGTTCTAGTGCAACCTAGATTTTGCCGCTGCGATTTGAAGTCGACGTCGACCGCTAATGAAAAGGTGAAAGATTGGATCTTGTTCATTTACTTCACTGGTCACGCAGATGGAGAAGAAGAAGGCGAGAAACGCAGATGCAGGGAGAAGAAGGCGAGAAAGATTATTTAGTTTAAATGTTTAATTTTACTTTAGTGAGTAATTATTTATTTATATATAATAAAATATTTCATAATTTGATATAAAGAGAGAAGAATCGTGTGAGATACTGAATGATGTAAATAAAATTTTGATTTTTTAATTCTTTTAATTATTTAAAAAATATATTTTATCCGCTTGAACCCGACCACAACCCGAACTAACCCGAACCCATCGGGTTGTATGGGTTGACAGTCGGGTTCAGGTTATAAAAACCCAACCCGCTACTTACTATATCAACCCGCTTACCCACCCGAACTCGTCCGAACCCGACCGTTGCACACCCTAACTATGATGAAACTTATTCTCTAGTTGTTATGCTTCCATTCAGATCTTAACAGTTGTCGATTCCACGACTTAAGCTGAGTATATTGGTGCCTCCAATGAAACAAAGGAAGTTGTTTGGATTAAGAAGTTTATATACGAACTTGGGATAGTTCCTAGCATTGCAAACCTTATTGAACTTTATTGTGATAACAATGAGACTATTGCACGATCTAAGGAACCCCAATCTCACCATAGGACCAAACATATACTTCGTGCTTTCATCTCGTTCGAGAAATTGTTGATCAAGGAGATGTAAAGATATACAAAATACCCAGATTATGAAGATCATTTGACTAAGCCTATGGTGCAGCAGAAGCATGATAGTCAAAGTAGGTCAATTGGCATAAGTTACATGAACGATTGGCTCTAGTGCAAGTGGGAGATTGTTGGTGTATGCCCTTGAGTTAAATCATTAGATGATTAATTTATGTATATTACGTTAATAAAGATAGGTCAAAGTCCTATTTTGGTCCCTCAGTTATGCTCAATGTTCCAAATTAGTCCCTCAGTTATTTTTCGTTCTGTTTTGGTCCCTCAATTTTTCAAAATGTTGCACCGTTAGTCCCTCAGCCCTTTCCATCCACTTTTTTTCGTTAAAAAAAAGGAAAAATAAAATTTCATTCCCCAAAAGTTTTACTTTTTTTTTATATTAAGGTCCTTTTCTTTTTATAATAGGATCAAACATAAAAAAATAAAATAAATTGAGATTTTAACTGAATTTGCCCAAAAACACAACTTCTTCATCTTCCTCCCGCGTCTCTCTCACTCTCTCATTTAAGAAAAGAGGGGGTTTCATCAATCATAGATAAGATACGACACTCTTTGATACCACCTCCACCACCATCTTCACAAGCTCTCTCTCATATCCTAACACTTATTCCAATGCAAACACCCTTTCTCTCTCTTCTCTCTTTCTCTATGAAAACATGGCGTCTCTCCCACACAGCTCAGCCTCCCTTCAATCCAACAATCACATTCGACTACCCAGAACCTTCATCTCCCAAAACCCTCTCTTCAACCTCTCATTCTCCCGCCACCACCACAATCCCTTCCCTCAAGCTGAGATTTGCTGGCGTTGGTGATGGAGATTGTGCCCTAGGGCCAATCATTTTATTTATGTGTTATTTGAACATATGTATTTTTTGATTAATTTATAGAGATAAATTATGTTGTTATCATATTATTAGCGTGTTTACTATGATAGCGTCCTTGATTGATTATAAGATAATTAATCTAAAACTGTCCCTGGTCGATCATTCACGTGGGAACGTAAATGAACTAAGACCAGCATGACCTCGGTGTATAGAGATACATGCACTAGATGCTTCTCGAGAG
>QANZ01032385.1:0-13805 GCA_003254925.1 Chamaecrista fasciculata | reverse complement strand
TTTTTTTTTTTTTTTTTTTGTCAAGGTGGAAAGTAAACTAACAAAGGTAGGACATAATAATAATAAATTACTTAACAACAAAAGAGTGTCAAAGGGAATTGGGCTTGGCAAATCCAAAGAGGCAAAGACTGAAAAATGAGGTGCTATGGCATTATGGCAATAGTACTTTTTGTAAATTTTTCCTTTTGATATGTGAATTTTGAAGAAATTCAAGCAAAAAGTTATATATGAAAATATGCGGTACTATATAATAAAACTACAGTGCATGAACCCTTTAATATGAAAAACATTTTAGTCCCCGGAGAAAATAATAATGGGGACCCTCTAATATTTCATCTCTTTGCAAATTAGTCCCTAAAACTACAGTGTAGGGATTATAATGCAAAAGACAGATTTTAGTAGGGACTAAAACTAAAAATTTTCCTCTATGTCTTTTTCTCTCCCACGTGCTGGTTTCTATGAAGCATGGACACTTAATTTTAAAGGCGTCTCACCGTGTTAGACACGTGTCTGTGTCCGACACCCGTACGACACTCACACGACACATACTCATAAGTTTCAGAATATAAAATTAATTTTTTATGACTTTAATATGACAAGCAATAAAAAATAATGACACATATAACATATATTATGAATATATATTGTAATTCTTAAAGTTTTCATCAAACTTTATAGATTTTTAATTATTTATATATATAAATATATGTCGTGTCGTGTCATGTAACCTTAAGAATTTGGTGTGTCCGTGTCATGTCCCGTGTCTGTGTTAGTGTCCATGATTCATACCTTCTTTCTTCTTTTTTTTTTATTTACTTCTTTTTTCTTTCTTTTTTTCGCTTTATTTACTTTCTCTTTCTTAAAAAAATAAAAAATAAAATATTTGTTTTTTTTTTCCTTTTTTATAAAATAAAAAAAACAAATAAACCAAAAATTCAAAAATTTGAGAAAGAATGGAATAGATTTTAAAACCCTTCATGATTCAAATCAAAATAACAATGTTTTTAAAATCGATTTTTATTATGAGTTTTTTAAAACTAAATTTCAAATTTTATTTCAAAAATAGCAAATTGGTTTTCTAAAAATAATCAATTTTATCTTACGAACTATGCGGACTTTGATTCCTTGATCGGGTACGGAAGCCTTAGGCTCCGCTTAAGACAAGTCTAATCTTTGTAAATATTTAGTTTCTTCTCTTTTATTATTTTGTCTTTATTCTTTTCGGTATGATCTTATTTTTATTGTTTTTTTTGTTATAGATGATCAAATTTAATTTTAAGGCCATTTAATTTTTGTATGATTAGTTTAGGGTGATCGTCTTTTTGACGAGTGTCATAAGGTGTCTAACACCTTCCTCACGACCCAAATGACTCCCGAACCTATTTTTAGTTTGAAACCACTTTTTGTCTTAACCACCATTCTTTCAAAATTATTTTCATAAAATAGTTTTTTAAGTTTTTCTTGAACTTTAGGTGACGACTCCTCTATTTTTCAAAAGTCATGAATTACATGTTACATGTCTAGTATGACAATAATAATGATTTGTCGATTAAAACTAATTATATCATAAAAGAAAGAATTAAAATTTGAGAGGATCCAAATTCTGCCTTTGTGACCAAAGGCTTCTTCCACAACAATCTCAAAATAACTGAGACCTCTTTCAATTTTTTTTTTTTTTGTGTTATTGAAGTAGGTATGAATCTCCAACAAGCAAAGTAATTGTGGCTTGTGGTTTTGAACGAGCTCTTTCACTTTGCTTTTAGCTCTTCTATTAGCCATACCCTAATATTCCAAACAATAATGTTAAAATTCTTTAAATGTTCATAATCACAATAAAATAAAATAAAGGAGTAGTGTAAAGGATAGAAATAACAAAAAAACATGCTTATTAAGCATTTTTTTTTTTGGCATATTAAGCATGAACACCAAATTCTGCATCCTCAATTCCCATCACCACTCTAGTAGGCGACGTAGCATTGTGTTGTGAAATCTCAAAAGGCTTAACTTGGACATAGGGAGTAATGTTTCATATTGGCCCTTCAAAATGAAGGCCTCGTTTTTATCTTGAGAAAGAGAGGGAGGAACCCAGGTGTCTTGTGAAGAGAGTTGTGGTCCAACTTGAGCATTGTTGGGCTTATGGGAAGATGGACTTGGGTCCTTGATATGTTTATGTGTTATGCTCTAGTTTTTCTGTGCATTTGTGGACATCACTAAACTCATGGGCTGAAAATTTGGAATGTTGTGAGGGTTCTTTTGGGCTTTAGCACTCAGCCCACTCTTAAGACAGGTCTGCTTGGTTTTTTCCTCTTGAATTTTGGTCCATCATAATCTTACCGCTCGCATTATTCACATTTCCCCCAATAGAAGTGATCAATCCAATATATACCATGTTTTCTAGAGGCATTTCATAATGTTTTACAATGTTTTCTAATTTTATTTGAGTGGTTTTGGCCTCTATATATTTAGAGTCTTTAATTTACAATTGCAATTTGGTCCTTTTATTGTCTAAAAGTGAAGTTTTTTCGAGTTTTAATCATTGATTTGTATTACACATTTTCATGTTGCACTCCATTCTCCATCTTTCTCTCATCACTAACATCCAAACCTTGACCCATTTCACCCATCCATCACCTTCCATGGTTGTTCTAAGGGTTCGAGGTCGCGCAGCAGCCGTCCTCCACCACATGGACAATTTGGTTTCTCAACTTGGAGGAAGGATGCATGGGCTTGAGCACCAGTTCTTTAAACTAGGTAATTTTCATACTTTTCTCTCATTTTACCTTAGGATTGATGTACTAGTTGGTGAACAATATTGAGTTTGATGTAATTGAGTTTGTGGATTGATTCTAAGCTTTGAATTAATTGAAATCACATTTTAACTCTTAATGATAACTCTTTGTTGTTAAGCTCCTGTTGTTAAGATGATTGTGTGATTATCTTAGTTAATAATTGTCTAATTGTCAACTGAACTAGTTCTAGGAATCATTCTTACCATTGTTGATTGTGGATTAAATAATTTAGTTGATTGGTTTACTTGTTTGAGCGTTTGACACCGAAATTAGTCCAAACCATGAAAAGGACTGATCTGACCATATTTCATCATGTATTTTAGTGACATTTTAGGGAATTTTATATTCATTTGGGATTCAATTGTATGCCTTTATGTCATTTTATGATAAAATATGATGCCTTGAGGTTTGACATTATTTGGACTATTTTGTGATTAATTGTGTGATTTTCTCGGGTCTAATCTTTATTATTTGATTGATCCTCTTTATCTTGAGAATTCACTTATTTTCTCGATGTTCTTGATAGGTTTTAATGAAGTCCAAAGTGTTGAAATACTTCGAGGAAGGCTCAGGGATGTTTGTGTTGGAGATTATGGAGCAAACGCAGCGGAAAAGGTAAAAATAAAATTTTATAATCTCCTCCATAGGATCCACTAATTGTGTTTATACCAGTGAGATAAGATGTTTACCTAAATCAAACGGATACTTGAATGATTGCAATTCCAAGAAGTCCACAGACTCATGTCCTTCCTCTGCCAGTGATCCACACGAGCAGTTTGGCAGATACTCGGGTGCTAGCCTCCAATCTCTTCTCCAAGAGATTATGGGAACCAATCTACAAACCTTGAAATTTCAAGAAACACTTCTTGAAATATCCAAGAATCAAAGTGGCGCACTAGTATGGAATTTTTCCTCAAAAATTCCTCACCAACACTCAAGAGATGAGCACACTACCAAGAACGAATTTCTTGGCCACACTTACTCTAGGTTTTTAGCCTCTCCTTACTCTCACACACAACTCGCCCTTTAAGCCCTAAGTTTTTGTGTTAGTTTGAAACTCTTTTTTTTTTCTCTCAGGACATGCGACCTTTATTGTGTTTTAAAGAGTCCCCATTCCTCAAATTAGGGAATCACAAAATCTTGATTATAAAATTACATTAATATTATAATTCAAGATTAAGAGGTAATCTCAATTTAAATTTCAAGATCATATCTTGAAACCTAAATCTAGAATGCACACTTCCCATTGGTTGGAATGAGTCAAGAGGATTTGAATTCTTGATTAAAATATTACATTAATATCTTAACCTAAAATTCAAAATGCATTCTTGAAATTCAAAATGCAAGATCAAATCTTGCATTTGAATCTCCACGAATTCGGCCCCCTTCTTGTTTGTTTTATAGGAATTTAATAAATAAGAAAACAATCCTAACTCTTAGGAAGTTATAACCAACTTATTAATTTCCTTAACAAATTGAATTAAAATATTACACTAATATCTTAATTCAAATTTAAGTTTTGAATTCAAATTAACAAAATCATATTTCATTAATTAAATTCAAGAGTGAGGCGCCACCTCATCTTATTCTTCAATATTAGAGAATTTAATAAATCAATAATCCCCTAACTCTAAGGAGACTTAGTCAATTCATTATTCCCTAATATTTTAAATAAGAATTCAATTGTAAATAGATTAATCAAATTAACTATTTAACAATTAATATATTTAAACTTGACAAACAAATTTAAATATTACAAATGTAGATTTTATTTAAGAAAAGACTTCATGTCCTAAGACATTCAACTATGTCTTAAATTGTGTCACTAAAGTGACTCACGAATTAACCCTAATTCGTGTCCCATTACAATATCTTGATCCTGCTCATGTGTGACCCAGCAGGCTTCATGTGAAATTGGCAGCAAGCCATCTCTATGACTCACAAGTCGAGAGCGGACTCTAGCAAGCCATTACGACTACCCAAAACACGTGAGTTATCGTTATCAACGACTTAACCTTAGTACCACCTTGTCATAATCCCTATTGTCACACGATATTTTGGTCATGGATAAGGCATGGGAAAGTCATCCTTGTAATCCAAACCATAACTTTCTCGATTCCTTGAGTTAGTCCCATTACCCTGTGTGGCCACACATTCCTTGGACAAACTCATCGAGGGGCCCAGTCAAATATCTCTCAACTTAATGAGGGATAAAATTCCTTATTGGTCAACCACATTCACCACGGCAAACAACTAAACCCGTACCTAGCCTATATGGCTACCATGTTACGGGCAACGTTGGACTAGGCCAAAGTTCAGCATCTACAACGCCGAAATAATGAAGACCTCAGGTCTAAGGGCATCGTGACAGGTGTACAGGAGAGACTAGCTCATGACTAAACCCATGCAAGACTCTCCGGGTCGGTCCAGCAACTTGTAACCCATTACATAATTGCACCATGACTCTCGAGAAGCATCACATGCGTGTGTCTCTATACACCGAAGTCATGCTGGTCTTAGTTCATTCACGTTCCCACGTGAATAATCAACTAGGGATAGTTTAGAATAATTATCACATAATTAATCAAGGATTGTTATCATAGTAAACATGCTAATAATATGATAACGACATAATTTACCATTCATAAATCAGTCAAACAATATGTTCATACATATAAAATGATTGGCCCTAGGGCACAATCTCCATCAGTTTGGAGACGAGTCAGGGACTAAACCGAATCGAATCAAAGCTCTTGGAAAATCGCCGTGGAAACCGCGGCAGGTTTGCGGCTAATTTTTATTAATTAGGCCCAAGCCCAATTTTGATGATTCTGACCTAGATTTTCTTGGTTTAGGCCGAAAATATGATATATGAGAGGTCTTGAGGTTTGTTGGAGGCTACAAACTTGCTTAGAGTGCGTTTTACATATTCCGTATCTCGGTGATCCGATATTCTTATCATGTGAAGCTTTTCTTGGGATCATGGTAGCCAATTCTGAAGTTGTTCATCTGTCAACCATGAGCGGCTAAACACTCATACCCGGAGGAGCATTGGAGCAAAGCATGAACTAGGGTTTCATATTTAGGGAGTTTTTCTCACACTAGAATTAGGGTTTACTTTATTGTTCTTCATTTCTAGTTAGACCTGAGAACTATTTGTGAATTCTGATTCTTGATGAGGAACTTGGTTTTATTTGTTTAATTATACCTTGATTGTAACCCTAGAGTGTATACTAGTTTGGTTATAATTATAGGTATATAGCTTTGACAATGGTATTTGTTATAAAGATTATGCTTCTTGATCTTCTTTATCATCAATTGAATGAAGGTTTTCAATTCTTGTTATAACTTATCTTGTTTAAGGTATTTTCATGATAATATTGTTAACCTAGGTCATTGAGTTATTAGTGGCTACCTTAGGATGATTTGTGTGAGATGCTCCATTTATCTTTAGTAGTGATGATTGCTTAATCCAATTGCTCTGTCGGGTACTCTCTCAACTTGCTTAATCCATTAATTCATCGTTATTGTCTTCCAATTCAGTCTTTTAATCAAAAAACCCAAAAATATTATTGCTTTATTTAATTATTGTTTTAGGTCATAGACAAACAATCCAAGAACGAATTTTCTTCGCTTTCACCCGATTAGTGATAACTTGGTATCGTTTGCATTTAAACTTTGCACAAGAGTTCCTCGAGAGATCGACTCGGATTGCACCACTATAGTGCATTTAATTCTGGTATTTTTGGCCACCTAGCGACGGGTGCGATCAAACTGACGCCGTTGCCGGGGAACTTTTCCCAAAGTTTAACGGTTGATTGTGCCAAGTTCTTACGAATTGGGTGTTGGAGATTGTGCCATAGGGCCAATCATTTTATGTATATGTTTTGAACATATTGATTAATTTATGGAGATAAATTATGTTGTTATCATATTATTAGCATGTTTACTATGATAGAGTCCTTGATTAATTATGAGATAATTAATCTAAATTCGTCCCTGGTCGATTGTTCTCGTGGGATCGAGAATGAACTAAGACCAACATGACCTCGGTGTATGGAGATACATGCACTAGATGCTTTACGAGAGTCATGGTGCAATTATGTAAGGGGTTACAAGTTGCTGGACTGACCCAGAGAGTCCTGCATGGGTTTAGTCATTAGCTAGTCTCTCCTGTACACCTGTCACGATGCCTTAGACCTGAGGTCTTGACTATTCCGGCGTTGTAGTTGTCAAACTTTGGCCTAGTCTAACGTTGCCCATAGCAGGGTAGCCATAAGGGCTAGGTACGAGTTTGGTTGATTGTAGTGCTGAGGAATGTGGTTGACCAAGATGGAATTTTGTCACTCATTAAAGATGAGAGATATTTAACTAGCGCCCTCGATGAGTCTATCCAAGGAATGTGTGGCCACACAGAGAAATGGGACTTACTCAGGAAATCGAGAAAGTTGTGGTTTGGATTATGGATGACATTCCCGTGCCTAATCCATGACCAAAATTTCGTGTGACAATAGGGTCTATGACATGGTGGTACTAAGGTTAAATCAGTCATTTTGATAGAACGATAACTCACGTGTTTTGGGTAGTCGTGATGGCTTGCTAGAGTCCGCTCTCGACTTGTGAGTCATAGGGATGACTTGCTGCCAACTTCACGTGGGGCCTGCTGGGTCACACATGAGCAGGATCTGGACACCACTTAAAGGGACACGAATTAGGGTTGATTCGTGAGTCACTCCGGTGACACAATTTAAGGCATAACAAAATGTCTAGGACATAAAGTCTTGTCTTAAATAAAATCTATGGTTGTGATATTTAAATTTGTAAGACAAGTTTAAATATATTAATTGTTAAATAGTTAATGGGATTAATCTATTTACAATTACAATATTAGGGAATAATAAATTAGATAATGTTCCTAAAAGTTAGGAGATTATTGATTTATTAAATTTACTAATATTAGGATAAATAGGATAGAGGGTGGCGCCTCTTTTAGCTTGGTTTTAATTAATAGAAATGTTTTATTAATTAAAGTCATGAATTTGAATTCAAAGATTTGATCTAGATTTCAATATTCAAAAGATTTGAATTAAAGATATTAGGGTAATATTTTAATTCAAAATCTTTGGAAGATAATAAGTTGGTTATGACTTCCAAAGAGTTAGGTATGTTTTTGATTTATAAAATTCCAAAGAAAAGGAGAGAGGGGATGGCGCATTCTTGTGGGTCCAAGGAGGAAGATTTGATCTTCCAATTTGATTCTCAAAGATTGCATTTTGAATTCAATTAAGATATTAAGGTAATATTTTAATTAAGAATTCAAGTCCTAAAATTATAACATTATTGTAATCTTATAATTTTATAATTTGATAATCCTATAATTTAGGGATTCCATAATTATAATTATCAAAATTCCCCAACCCTATAAATACCTAGGCAAGTCGACTTTGGCCAAGCTAATGCATAAGTGAGTTTTGCAAATTTTCTTTTGTGAGATAAGAGGAAAATTCGCCTAACCCTAGTTCACATAAGTGTGAATTTGATTTCTTCCTTTGTGAGACAAGAGAAGAAAAGTCGCCTAGCCTCAAAAACCTAGAGAGAGAAACTTCATCTTCTCCAAGAGTGTGAGAGAAATTAAGTTTTCCCATAGCTAGGGTTTTTGAGAGAAAAAAACAAGAAGGTGTTCTTGTTCTGCTGCGCCACCATCCCTTTAAGGTTCAAGAGATGTTCTTAAATTTTAAGAGCCGTAGATTGAGTTCCCGTGTTCTTTTGGAGAAAAGAACAGAAGGCTAGCACCTTGGTGCCAACAAACTGCTCGTGTGGATTACTGGCGAAGGAAGGACGCTTCAAGTGGACTTCTCAGAAACGCACCGTTCAACCGGACCGATTGAAACCTTGAGGTATAACTCTATCCTTCACCGGTTTAAATTCTGCTAGCGGATCCGTAGGGAAATCACATGTTTGGTTTTTGCGCCTTGTATTATAATTATTTTTAAATTTTTCAGCTTCTGCTACGCCATGATTTCCCAACATTGGGTTTTACCTTTGTCGTGTCTTAGGGAGTCTTTACTTTTTGTTTTGTTTGTTTTGTCTCGTAAATTTCTTTTTAGTGTTTAGAGAGTCTTTAATTTGTTTAATTTGCTTAGAATCATCTCTTTTAAGTTTTAGTTCAAAGAATTGCTTGGGAACTCACGTTTCTGGTCAACCTGCCGCCGAACCCGCCGCCATCACTGTCAAGGCGGATCCCGTGGCGGTTTTTCCAGCGTCGCCACTGTTTTTCCTGCTGCGGAACCCGCTGTGGGAAGGAGCCGCGGTTGTTTTTCCATACTAAGCACATTTCTTCCCTCTTGCTCTTTTTCTGTTGTTGTTTCCTTTGTGCATCAATTATTCACATCTCTCTTGTTCTTTTGGTGTTAAATTAGTTTTGCATGCTTAGGAAAGATAAGGAACCTCTAAATCCTTTGAATCCTGAAATTGAAAGAACTTGTAGGAAGTTGCGAAGAGAGACGAGGTGAAGGAAACTAAGTGAACCTAGTACTAGACCAGTAGATAGTTCTTCTGACTTAGATTTAGAACTAAACATGGAGCATGATAATAATAATAATAATAATAGGGGAGCTAGGAATGCTAATTTGGCTTTAGAGCAAGTTCAAGCTAGAGGTAATAATGATCAAGTGCAGGCTAGAGCTAATAATGATCCCGAACAACCTGTGCCTACGAAATCAATTAGGGATGTTAATCAAGAGGAATTTGATGCTACAATGGATAACCTTCAAAATGTTTACCCTGATTTTGATTTTGATTTTGATGTCAAGGGTCCACTGTTGAATAATTTACCTAAATTTCATGGTTTACCTGATCATAATCCTTACATACATTTGTCTACCTTGCGAATGCATTGCAGGACCATGAAACCCAGAACACTTTCTATGGACAATTGCATATGGAAAATCTTCCATCTCACATTAGAAGGGAAGACTCGAACATGGTTCAATAGTCTACCCAGATTTCATGACAATGCCTACTCCTCATGGAATACTCTTCTCTGGGCTTTTCTCAATCAATACTTCCCTCTCACCAGAACAGCAGCTGCCAAGAAGGAGATAACCGCCGCCTGACATGATGTACATGAAAATATCTTTGATTTTTGGAGTAGATTCCAGGATATGCTCGAAGCATGTCCAAACCATCAATACTCCAAGAGAAGTCTGGTGGAGTTCTTTGTTCTCGGTATGAATAAGGATGATGCAAACACATTACATTCAGCTGCCAATGGGAGTATATATGACAAGAGTGATGAGGATGCATTGGCCTTGATCAAAAAACTGCCATTGATAGACAACATGACAGTGTGAGGGATGTTAGATCTTTGAAAGCAGTGGGAACTGCAGTAGATGGTTCAGATCCTTTTTTAGAGAAACTAGCTCATGGGATGGATACATTACATGCTAAAGTTGATCAGATATCTTCAAATCAGCAACATAAATCGCCCCCATGCTTGGCTATGGTTGCACCATCTTGTCAGGTTTGTCAATCAGTAATGCATATTTCCTAGAATTGCCCACACCAGTATGAGGAGGTCTCAGCAGTATACCAACAAAGACCAGTACAGTTTCAGAGAAGGGATCAATGTTCTCCAGCATTTAACCAAGGGTGGCAGAATCATCCTGGATTTAGATGGGGCGGTGGCAATCAAGGAGGAACTTCCTCCTCTGAAAATTTTCAACAAAAGCCTACCTCCAATGCCCTTTTACCAGTTGAGCAAAAATCTGGGAAAGATCATGACATCCAAGCAATGTTCAAGGCCATCCAAGAGACAAATATGGCTTTGTCACAGAATGTCTCCTCAGGTTTTAGTAAAGTTAAAGGAGAGATGGGTAACATGAAAGGAGAGATGGGAAATATGTCTAATAACATAAACACTCTCTTCCAGGAGATGGCGTTGATGAAGACCAAACATGAGAATTTGAGCGAGTATGTCACTAAAGTTTCTAACTCCATGAATGATCGCCAGGCACAATCTAGTGGAGGGATGCCTTCTAACACAGTGATCAACCCTAAATCTTTGAATGCTATCAACTTAAGGAGTGGGAAAGAGCTTCCTAACCCACATCCTAAGAAGGTTGATCAAGAGGCTCCAGTGATTGATGACTTTGAAGAAGAGCCTGTAGAAGAACAAAATACAAGCCAGGATGAGATTGAAACAGCTCCATCATCGTCATCACAACTTCAACCCTCTCAAGTCACAGCTCCACCTCCTCCTCCATCTAGTAAGGACAAAGGCAAAGAGGTATGTATTAAAGATCTTCCTTATCCATCTTCTTACTTAAAGAGTAGAAAAACACATGATGAGAAGCAAGATAAGGAAATTCTAGATTTGATTAGCAAATTAGAAGTCAATGTTCCTCTGCTAGAACTAGTTCAAAGAGTGCCTAAATATGCTAAATTTTTGAAGGATTTGTGCACTAATAAGAGGAAATTTAAGCCAAATGAAAGAATTCAGGTTAGTTCAAATGTTTCAGCATTGTTTAAACCTCAGTTACCAATTAAATGTCAAGACCCTGGATCATTCACCATTCCGTGCACAATAGGAAGAATAGCTGTTAATGGTGCTTTATTAGATCTAGAGGCTGCCATCAATGTCATGCCAAAAGCTGTCTATGAGTCCTTGGGAATGAATTCTGCAAGAAAAACTAGCATGGTGTTACAACTAGCTGATAGGACACTTAGACACCTGATAGGCATTGTTGAGGATGTTTTGGTAAAGGTTAAAGATCTTGTATTTCCCGCTGATTTTTATGTGCTTGTGACCGGACACTCGTCGTAAGGTGTCAAACGGATCAAATTTAATTATACTCAAGCCTTGCAAGTATAACTATATTTATTAAAATATAGTATAGATGCTAACCCAAGGTCGGATCTCTCGCGGAACTCAATGTGATGAGGCTAGAAGAATTGTGACGAAGGTTGTAACTTCTATCTTTGAGGGTTGTCACGATTTAATAAGATCCTAAGAGTCAAAAGAATAATAAGAATAATAAGAATAATAATAATAATAATAATACTTAATAATACTTGAGAGAAAACCCTAGAGATGGACTATCATAGTTCGTTCATCATAAAGATTAGATAATGAATATCCATTTACTTTTCCAAGTTAGACAATGTATTTAAACCATAAACACAATTAATCAAATAATGGAGAGGGTACAAGATTAGTTTAGGTAACTCATCCAAAACTGGGTCTATTGAGCTATTTGCCAAAGCTCGTCGGGGCAATCTATATTATTACCACATCGGAACAATAAACAAACATATATATCAATTAATACTCCTAATCATGCAAATAAGATATTGTAAACCACTCTTTAGAACCCTAAAGAGCTACTTCATTAATCGTGAGAGAGACAAACTCCAGGAATGTCAAGGTCTCATTACTTTAACAAAATATGATCTACGACTTATATATAAACAACTTCAACAATTACAATTAAAAGAGTTGATCATACCTCATAAATTCAACATCTGTTGGGAAATCGCAGAGCGTGCGCAACGGAAGCGAAATAAAATTAAAATAAACTTTAAAAATAACGCAGCTCGTGATTTCCTGCCAGGATCCGCTATATGAGTTTATACTAGGAAACGAAAAGTGATTTACCATGAACAATCGGTAGCTTTTGAACTTTGCGATTTAGAGAAGTCCACTCCGAGTGTCCTTCCTCTGCCGGTGATCCACACGAGCAGTTTGGCAGATGCCCAGGTGCTAGCCTCCTTCACTTCTTCCCAAGTGAATACGGGAACCGTATCTACAAATCTTGACTGCTCAAGAACAATTCTTGAACAACAAGAACAAGTGGCGCCTATTCTCAAGAACAATTCTTGAACACACACAAAAACCCTAAAGTTAGGGTGCAAGTCGAACTTCCTCTCTCTCCTTGAGAAAGTCGACTTTCTCTCTCTAAAACTAGGGTTGGCCGATTTCCTTTGTCTCACAAAGGTGTAGGTCGAACTTTCCTCTTGTGTGAACTAGTGTGTGCAGGTCGACTTGGCCTCTCCTATTTATAGAGTTTGGGGAGTTTGATAATTATAATTAGGGAATCCCTAAATTAGTGGATTATCAAATTATAAAATTATAAGATTACAATAATATTATAATTTTAGGACCTGAATTCTTAATTAAAATATACCTTAATATCTTAATTTGAATTCAAAATGAAATCTTGAGATTCAAAATGCAAGATCAAATCTTGCCTATGGACCCCACAAGAATGCGCCATCTCCCTCCTTGATTTTAAGGAATTTAATAAATCAAAATAATAATCCTAACTCTTAGGAAGTTATAACCAACTTATTAATTTCCAACAATATTGAATTAAGATATTACCCTAATATCTTTTAATTCAAACTTGAATCTTGAAATCAAAATCAAATCTTGAATTCAAATTCAAATCTTGAATCTAATTAACAAAACATTTTTATTAATAAAATTCAAGAGATATGATGCGCCACCCTCACTCCTTGTTATCCCAATATTAGAGAATTTAATAAATCAATAATCCCCTAACTTTTAGGAAACTTATTTAATTTATTATTCCGTAATATTTTAAACAAGAATCTAATTGTAAATAGATTAATCAAATTAACTATTTAACAATTAATATATATATTTAAACTTGTCTAACAAATTAAAATATCATAAACGTAGATATTATTTAAGACAAGACTTCATGTCCTAGGACATTTAACTATGTCTTAAATCGTGTCACTAAAGTGACTCACGAATTAACCATATTTCGTGTCCCTATTATGGTATCTTGATCCTGCTCGTGTGTGACCCAGCAGGCCTCACGTGAAGTTGGCAGCAAGCAATCTCTATGACTCACAAGTCGAGAGCGAACTCTAGCAAGCCATCACGACTACCCAAAACACGTAAGTTTATCGCTTTAACGCTAAACGATTTAACCTTAGTACCACCTGATGGAGATTATGCCCTAGGGCCAATCACCTTCTAGATATGTT
>QANZ01032379.1:0-22714 GCA_003254925.1 Chamaecrista fasciculata | reverse complement strand
CTGAAAATTATATTATTTACCAACTTTTATTTTAATATGCCAAAAATTAGCATAAATACAAATTAAGAATTTAGGTATACATATTATTCATCGTACAACAAAAACTCCCAATCTAGCTTGTCTTTTTCTCTTAAGTGTGGTTTGAGAATTTTATATGAAATTGAATGAAAAATTGCGAATTAACTTAAAGAAGACTTGTCATCAACATTGTGATGATGCCCAACCCACTACTAAAAGGAGAAGTGGCATAACCTTGTTTCTCCAAGTGGAAGAATTTACAATAAGGTTATATATTTTTACAAAATTAATTTAATTTTTGAGCATGAGATTTATCCAAGTGTCTTTGTGAATTATGAAAATTAATGGGTAATAAATAAAATAAGGAAACTATTTAAGAGCATGCATCATTATCAAACTTGAAGATAAAATATAAAGAATGTGTAATTTTATTTTGGCAAAATACACTTTGATGCCCCTAACGTTTGCAGTGATTTTCAGTTATGCCCTTAACGTTTCATTTTGTTCAGACATGCCCTCAATGTGCAACCAACGTTTCAATTATGCCCTCAATTTTGACTCAATGCACATGTGGCAATTTTTTTTGCTTATGTGTCATTTTTTTTGTTTGACTTGATTACGTGGCATCATGACTGGGCATTCTTATTTTTTTTTTCCACCTTGGCATGATGACTGGATTTACATTTTTAAACATAAAAATTGAGTAAACTAGCAAATCAGTCCCTGGATTTACATTTTTCATCATCTTCATTAATTTTAGTCCCAAATTCTCAAAATAAAATTGTAAAGTGTCTATAAAACACTTCCAAACATTTCAATTTAGTCCTTAAAAGTATTAAAAACCCTAAAACCTAAACTCTAAACCTTAAAACTAAAAACCATAAACCCTAAACTCTAAAATTCTAAACCCTAAAACCCTAAACCCTAAAAATCTAATTTGAGCAATTAGGTCCCTCACCCATTCTTATCCCATTATTCTCAATTCTCCCTCTTTTCATCATCTTCATTCATTTTAGTCCCAAATTCTCAAAATAAAATTGTACAGTGTCCCAAAACTCTTCAAAACATTCCAATTTAGTCCTTAAAAATATTAAAAACCCTAAATCCTAAAATCCTAAACCCTAAACTCCAAACTCTAAACCCTAAACCCCTAAACCCTAAATCCCTAAAACTTAATTTTTTTTAATCTTCATCTTCATCTTCTCAATTTAACATAAATCCCTAATTTTTTTAATCCCTAAATCCCGTAATTTTTCTTTTCATCATCACCATTCATGTTGGTTCATCATCCTCATTCATCATCTTCGTCAGTTCATCATCCTCATTCATCACCATTCATCATCCTCTATGAAGCACACTTGTTCTTCTTCTTCTTCTTCTTCTTTTTCTAGGATGCCTCCAAAACCTACAAAATTATATAGAGGCGTCCGTCAACGTCACTGGGGAAAATGGGTCGCCGAAATCAGACTCCCCAAAAATCGCACTCGTCTCTGACTCGGAACCTTCGATACTGCCGAAGAAGCCGCTCTCGCCTACGATAAGGCCGCTTACAAGCTTCGCAGCGACTTCTCCAGGCTCAATTTCCCGAATCTCCGCCATCAAGGATCTTGCGTCGGCGGCGAATTCGGCGAATACAAGCCGCTTCACTCCTCCGTCGACGCCAAGCTTACGGCGATCTATGAAAATTTGTCTGATCTGCAAAAGTAGGGGAAGAATTTGGCCGATCTGATTAGGGATGAATGAGGATGATGAACTGACGAAGATGATGAATGAGGATCATGAACCAACCAAGATGATGAATGGTGATGATGAAAAAAAAAATTAGGGGGTTTAGGGATTAAAAAAATTAGGGATTTATGTTAAATTGAGAAGATGAAGATAAAGATTAAAAAAAATTAAGTTTTAGGGATTTAGGGTTTAGGGTTTAGAGTTTGGAGTTTAGGGTTTAGGATTTTAGGATTTAGGGTTTTTAATATTTGCAAGGACTAAATTGGAATGTTTTGAAGAGTTTTGGGACACTTTACAATTTTATTTTGAGAATTTGGGACTAAAATGAATGAAGATGATGAAAAGAGGGGGAATTGAGAATAATGGGATAAGAATGGGTGAGGGACCTAATTGCTCAAATTAGATGTTTAGGGTTTAGGGTTTTAGGGTTTAGAATTTTAGAGTTTAGGGTTTATGGTTTTTAGTTTTAAGGTTTAGAGTTTAGGTTTTAGGGTTTTTAATACTTTTAAGGACTAAATTGAAATGTTTGGAAGTGTTTTGGGACACTTTACAATTTCATTTTGAGAATTTGGGACTAAAATGAATGAAGATGATGAAAAATGTAAATCCTGGGACTGATTTGCTAGTTTACTCAATTTTTATGTTTAAAAATGTAAATCCAGTCATCATGCCAAGGTGGAAAAAAAAAATAAGAATGCCCAGTCATGATGCCACGTAATCAAGTCAAACAAAAAAAATGACACATAAGCAAAAAAATTGCCACATGTGCATTGAGTCAAAATTGAGGGCATAATTGAAACGTTGGTTGCACATTGAGGGCATGTCTGAACAAAATGAAACGTTAAGGGCATAACTGAAAATCACTGCAAACGTTAGGGGCATGAAAGGGTGTTTTGCCTTTTATTTTATTTTTTGAGACTTTTCAAAAAAATAAACTTAATAGGCATTTGTTTAAAAGAGACAAATTTACTTAAAGATCGGTTATCTAATTAAATCATTCTTTATTAACATTATTTATTAAATAATTTTTTTAGTAATCAACAATATATTATTTTTAAAAGTAAAATTAAATATATTACACATGTGCAACGCACGTGCTTTCTACTAGTATTTTCCAAAGAAACCAAACTAAAGAATTAGAGACACAAATAAAGCCAAACCTTTTCTGCTCTTTGTGCTGAACAAATCCTCTGATAATTATGCAGAGAAGTGGATGGAAAAAGAAAAAAGAACTTAATGCTGAGCGACAAATACAAGACGCACCGAAAGCACACACTAAACAAATCCCATTTTGTAGGCTAGCAATACTAAGGGACTGATAATAGCATACTCTTGGTGAAGTTTGCATCAAGAATCAATTTTCATGGGAAGATAGATTCCTAAATCAATAATAAGCAACTAAAAAAAAACAAAAAAGAAAATGAGGAAATTAGGGGTTGAGGATGTGGCTATAAATCAAGAGTGGAGAGGAAGAGTTCGATTTAACCTCAAACGAAGTTCAATGACGGTGTGGCGGCGAGACAAAAGGGATAAACGGTGGCGTCAACGGCGGATGCGGCGGCGAACGGTCAGTATGGATAAGGGATTATGGGTTTTCTCCTCCCTTCGTCGATGTCTCTCGATAGAGTGGAGTGTCATCGTGGGATCCGCATGTGAAGAGTGATAATCGACGCAACGCTGTCGTTTAGATCGGCCTTTTTTTTTTCTTTGTTTAATTATTTTTTAACAGAAAAAATATATAAACAGTCCCATTGTAATATTACCCAACGTATAACGAACTGACTTGTCCAAATATTATGATAAATCACATGCAATATCAACATGCTTTCTTCTCTGTTGGAAACACATCGTCGGTTTAACGGACTCAAAATCCCGCTTCCTTCTCTCTCTCACACACAGTCTCCCTCTCTCTCTCTCTTCCCTTTCTTCTCTCCAACAGAGTCATCACATCACACAATCCATGAAGCATCAAAAGTTTATGATCCATGTCGACCCCTCCGCCTCCGTCGCCGTCGTCATATGATGCCTCCGAAGTTAGGGTTGGAGAAAATGTTCAGAGTCCGATTCAACGCCCTAAGAAATCTGATGATCAATGCGAAGGCGAAGGCCAAGAAGAGGAAGAATTAGCCGAGGGCAAAGATCCCGAACCACCCGCAGGTGTTGATTCGTCGGTACTGGTTGCATCTTCGCTTAGGCTTCAGCTTATTCGGACTCGCTCGGCTTTTTCGCCCCTTCGATTTTCCCCCTCTGTTTGCGCCCCTTCCATTTTGAGTGAGGATGCTGTCCTCAGCGACAATGAAATTAACGCCAGACCCACTCCCAAAACTCCTCATCATCAAAATGTCGTGTCCAAGAAACAAGGTAATGTGACCTATTAATTGAAATGTTGCTAAATTTAACAGTGTTGTCATTTGAATGTTAATTGTTCATGATTAGATTGTTTGCCTTTGAAATTATAATGATAACGTTTTGTGATAATTGCATATTATACTTCATACTCTCTTTATCATTCTCCTTGCAGGGAAAAAACTTCATCGGAGTAAATCCAAAGCGTCGAGAACTAAATCCCAACTCGTTCCAGCGCTTGAGGTGATATGAACCTCTCACGGATTTGTATATAATCTCCTTAATCTTGTGTGCTTCTACACACACGCACATATGTATATATAAGTATGTATGTATGAATGTAGTATTTGGAGAAATGTTGGTAACTCAGGTTCATCCCATTGTATTTTGTGTAGGGTAATCATGCAGCTATTGCCAAGGAAATAAAGTCTCCGCGTTTGCGGGCGATATTGGGGCTTACAAGTGGGCATGAAAAGAAAAATCATGATATTAAAAGTTCCCCTCATATGTTCAACTGCAAAGGAGTGAAACCTTTTCCGTTTAGATTACACCATACATTAGGACATATGGAGGTACTCTTTCTTTAACTTCTGTTGTCCATTCTAACACTTGAGTTGCTTTTATTGATCCCAAAAGACATACACTTTTTAAACACTTAGTTTTTCAAATGATTTAGGACGTCATGGGGAAGATTAGAGTTAAGTTCGACAAATTAAAGGAAGAGGTTGATTTTGACTTAGGTGCATTAGCTGATGATTTGGTGGGTAGCCTTGAAATCAATTCAGTCTCTCATCCTGAATGGAAGGAGAGCTTGGATGATTTGTTGATTGTTGCCCGGCAATGTGTTAAAATGTCACCTGATGACTTTTGGATGAAGTGTGAAGCAGTTGTTCAGAGCCTTCATGACAAGCGCCAAGAGTTACCAGTGGGGATCCTCAAGCAAGCCCATACACACCTACTTTTTATCCTCACCCGGTGCTCTCGTCTGGTGCAATTCCAGAAAGAGAGTGGCTGTGAACAGGATAATGTTTTAAGTCTTTATTCGCTCAATGATATGGAAACTCATCCAGAGCAGATTTTGCAGGCTGCATTGCAGAAATCTAGTGTTCCACCATATGAACATGAGATGTCTGAGCAGTCAAATTTGCCACATAGCATAAAACAAGGCCTCTCAATTATAAATCAAGGGGAAGTTGTCCAAGCAGTGGAACATATGGAGGTTAGCACTCAGGAAAGTGATGACTTATCTTCAAGCAGCAGTAAGCTGTCTTCTATGAAGAGGCTTCCATCTACTGCTGAGAAGAAATGTCAAGGTCACAATCCTGTTTGTTTGCCATCAGAGGGAGATGTGGATCAGTCGCTAGCTGAAGATGACAATGCTGAAAACCCGGATATCATGTCATGTGATGCTCAACATTCAAAGCCATGCACCAGAGTGGGAAAGCTTTCTTCTGGATCCTGGGGAGATCACCAAAATCTAACAAATGACGATTCATTAATCTGCAGAATTTGTGAGTTTGACATACCAATTGCTCTTGTGGAGGAGCACTCACGAATATGCACAATTTCTGATAGATGTGATTTGAAAGGCTTGACTGTAAATGAACGGCTTGAAAGAGTTGCTGAAACGATTGAAATGATACTGGATACCTGGTCTCCAAAGGGTACTGATTCTTCAGGAGGAAGCTTTGAGGTTTCTAGATTGTCCACATCAAATATGCATAAAGAGTTTAACCAATTATCACTAGAGAGAAGCAGTTTGTCTCGTAGATGCTTTGAAGACATGCTTGATTCTGCTGCTGAAGTTGAAAATTATTTTATTATGGATGATCTGAACGTTTCACCAGAAAGATCCTGTCAATCACGTTCCTTCTTCAAAGCTGATCAATGCAATGAAGTGTCCTTAGCAGGAAGCTCAACACCAAGATCATTGTTAACACCGAGATCACCATTCTTAACACCGCGGAACACTCAGATAGAAATATTATTAAGTGGAAAAAGAACAACATCCGAGCTTGAGAATTATAATCAGGTATGTAACTATTTGTTTTTAGTTTTGGATTCCTTGTTTGTGATTGACTTTCCTTGAAGAACTCAATATACTCGAGAATTATAATAAGGTGTATAACTTTACAATTTTAGTTTGTATTCCTTGTCTGTGGTTAATTTTCCTTGAAGACAATCTGTACATTACATTAATGCATGTTATTGGGTCAGAAAATTTTCTCTTGGGTGAATAAGGCATGAATAATTTCATTTTCTGCAATATTGTTTAGTGTTTGTGCTAAAACTGTGTTTTAAAAATCTTCCTCATTATATTACTATTATTCTTATTATTATTAATTTATAAAACCATGTATTTCAAAGACAACAATCTTTAATTTATTCTTTTTTAGTATGGTATATTCCCCCTTAGTTCATTGTGGTTAAAATGCCAAATCTTTAGTTTTATTTTATTTATTTATTTTCTCTATGCCAAATTGACTATGTTTCTTTCTGTCAACATCTAGATGTATACAGCAAAATCTATTAACTATGAAGCTTGTTTAATTATGTAATCTTACATGTTATCTATCTTCTTCTGTCAGAATTTGAATATTGTTAAACACACTGTCAAATGATAGGTAAACAAGCTAGTGGAAATTGCTCGTGCAATTGCAAATGTGAACAATTGGGACTGCACTTCTTTGGAATATATGCACGATTGCTTAGAAGATCTAAAATATGTTATTCAGGAAAGAAAGACGGATGCCCTTGTTGTGGAGACTTTTGGGCGACGAATTGAAAAGCTTTTGCGGTTAGTATTTGTACCTTCTCTGTTTTTGTGTATTTTTACCCATAATTTCTTGTGGTTTCAAAAATGCCTATCCAAATTTAAGAACTATTTGATTAGCATCACTATTTTTAAAAGGATATTGCCTTTCCTCTGTAATGTGATTTTTCCCCCTATTGTCATGGTGCTTTGTATTATCATGAAATCCACAACTTCATTTGACAGGGAGAAGTATCTAACTCTTTGTGATCACATAGAAGATGAAAAGGTAGACTCACCAAATAGCATGGCTGATGAAGAGAGTTCAGTTGAAGATGATTCTGTTCATAGTCTACGAACAAGCCCTAAGGACCGGACCTGTATTAGTGACTTTGAAATAATAAAACCAATAAGCCAGGGTGCATTTGGACGAGTTTTTCTAGCACGGAAAAGAGCAACTGGTGATTTATTTGCTATAAAGGTCAGAATTATTACCACATGTATTGATTTCCTTGCAAAAGTAAGTTAATGTTTTTGGCAACACATGAATATCAGGTAGTGTGGTTGTCAGTTATGAAATTGTCGGATTGCCTCTTATTAATTGTTATGATATGAAGAAACAAAGGTAAAAGGTTTCTTTGCAAAATGTTCAAAGACCATTCAATTTGTATGAACTTTAGGGGAAACCATCTTTCTTGATTTATAATCTTATGGACATCAGGTTACAGATCATTAGTAGCACATGATGTATGTATTTTTAAATTATTAGATTTGAACATTTCTTTTCTAACAGCCTAGTGGCTGTGAAAAATGGTAGCCTCCTGTCGCCTTAATTATCAGCTCTCGTGCCAGTTCTGGTGTGGTGAATGTTGGGATTCAAAATGACAAAGAGGTGACTAGCAATTTATTCAGATCACTAATTTGTGGTCATGGGATGTTCACATATGCTTTTCTTGAAAGTACTATTATGTTGTATATATTACAATAACTTAGTTTTATTCATAGTTATTAAGAAAATAGATTACCTGTCTTTATCAGGTAAGAGACCATGTTTTCTTCTGTGTACGTTAAGTGAAATTAGTTTCTGATGGGTCTCATATATCTAATAATATTTGAACGTATGATCTTTAATGGTAATTTATTTGTGGAATGCACTTCTTCCTTTCTTTGTTTCCTTTTCTACTTCTTTAGGAAGTAATAGCAGGTTTATTCCAGATGTAGATTTGTGGGAGTTTACTTTTGTCCAGTATTCTTAATTGGCTATGGAATGACTTGCCTGAATTAATTGGTGTGTATTTATATCTACAGGGTTCATACGATTGACAGAAGATAGATATAGACAAAATTTACCCCTCACCTAAACACATGTTTGTAGTGCTAGCTTATGACAGCTCAGCTCATAACATGGCCTATTTTTTTAAAATATAATTATTAAAAATCTTTTAATTTTCAACATATTTGCAGGTTCTGAAAAAAGCTGACATGATCCGTAAGAATGCAGTTGAAAGTATTCGGGCTGAGCGAGATATCCTTATATCAGTTCAAAACCCCTTCGTGGTAAGCAGGTCTTACAATGTATCATTTATCTTAGTCTTGCACATGGTTATAGTATCTAACATTGATGTAGCTCAATTTGAACAGGTTCGATTTTTTTACTCTTTCACAAGTAGGGAAAATCTTTATCTGGTTATGGAGTATTTAAATGGTGGAGATCTTTATTCTCTGTTGAGAAATCTAGGTTGCTTGGATGAAGACATGGCCCGTGTATATATTGCAGAAGTTGTAAGCATACTAGGCGCTAGCCTTTATATTTTATTCGTCTTGCATGCGGATATCTGTCATATAAAGTTCTTACGTCTTACTAAGATGTTAATTTTCCTTTTCTCCCTGTCTGGCTGTTTTTCTTCCTTTCTGTCCATGATCTTCTAACAGGTTCTTGCATTGGAGTATTTGCATTCCTTAAATGTGATTCACAGAGATGTGAAGCCAGATAACTTTTTAATTGGTCAAGATGGTCACATCAAGGTCAGAGTCAAAAGAATTGCCGTTTTGTGTCTATGTTGTTTTATATATTTTGATTTGTGTGTATATATAGACATTTGTTTGAGTACCCTTCCTTCCAACTTCAAGTCTTTATCATAGTCCCTGGACATTTTTTTAAACTCTAAATTGCAGTTAAATATATATAGGTATGATTTGGTACTAACTGTACTGTTCTTCTCAGCCCTCTCATTTGTTACTGAAACACAAAATAGATGTTACTATTGCAATTCAATCAAAAGAACAATGCTTTGTGTTTCGGTTGAAGTGGGTGACTGCAAGCTTATGATTTTTTACTCTAGGTATAATGTGCTATGAAATAATCAAAATTTTTCTATATTTTATTTTAAGAAAATATTTTTCATTAATCTACTTTGAGATTGAGAGTGATTGCTTTATTACTTTTTATGGTAAGTGTTGTGAGAATTAAATAACAAATAGCATGTTATTAAACAGTTCCTGATTTTTTATAATTTTCAGTTAATGTCAAATTTTGTGAAGATGATATTTATGATTGGTAGACTTTATGTAGAATCATTCTATACAAATTTGTATAAAAAAGGTAACAGAAAGATTCGATTGACACCAGTATCAGCCGCCATCTTTCTATCTACTGTATTTTTTATAGGTTTTCACTGCTTTGCTCTCGTGTTAACTGTATTTACATATACAAATTATAGGAAATTAGCTGACATTAATGAAAATATTACTAGTTACTTCTCTTAAATGTCTAATCCCTTTGATCATTAAAATAATGTCTAATCCCTTTTATTACAGTTGACAGATTTTGGGCTCTCTGAGGTTGGTCTCATTGATAGCACAAACGACCTATCTGCCTCATCTTTTTCCAATAAAGGTTTCATAAGAGATGATGAACAAAATAGTCAATATTCTTCGAAAAGGGATCAAGGCAGAAAGCAATCAGTAGCTGGCACCCCAGACTATTTAGCACCGGAGATACTTCTTGGAATTGGGCACGGTTTTCAGTTTTCTTCTTATTAAATTGCGCATCTGATATAAAAATCACATCAAATCCAGAATATCCATTTCTTCCATCAATCAGATCTCATTTGTTTGATTTTAATTGGTAGATATGCTTTCCTTGTAGGTGCAACTGCTGATTGGTGGTCCGTGGGCATTATACTTTATGAAGTTCTTGTGGGTATTCCGCCATTCAATGCAGAAAATCCACAGGTAGGTGTTTCTGGTATTAGTGACTTTTTTACCATTTACCAAGGGTTAAAAACACCTAATGTATGTTAAACCTCATGGCACAAATGTCTAATTCTACACACTCTCATTCACATATTTCTCTAGCCAATGTGAATATATTAGCGATTTGACATTCATATTTGTCAATATATTTTAATTTCATTTTGGTATAAAATATAAATCATTTCTCATTTTTAATTTTATATCAAAATGTCAATTGTAAATTTTAAAAAGCAGGGGATAGCCGTGTGGAAGTTATTGTGCAGCTTGTGAATGATATGCATTGTAACTTAAAGAGAGTGAGGAATGTGTGTATGATTACGTGGGTGGATAAAAGAATTAGGAGAAGTATTGAAGATACATATTATTTTGCTAAATTTGGGGACTTCACAGATTTTTTAAAAAAAAAAGTTAAAAATTGATCAAATTTATTTTAACTTCAAATTTTAAGTATAATATCTGTTCTAGTAATCTTTCTATACCAAAACCCTACTATCCACTTTTATCTTAAACAATAAAAAAGAAACTCAATTTAGTGGAGGAAAACCCTAGAGTTGCCTCAAGACTTTTTAACTTCAAACAAATATTTTTATTATATAACTAAATTCATGTGGTTATTTATTTACAATTTCAACTTTATTAGTATATTAAAATCAAATTGGAGAAATAGACTTTGTGTAGAGTAATAATGTATTAACTATCAACAACGAGATTTTGGGCTGCTTTACTCGTTGTTAGAGTCTTCTAATGAGGGCTATATTGAATTATTGATTATGGGAACCCGCCATTTATCATTGTTCATTTCTGTTTTATATTCTTTATATGATTTTGTATCTAGATTTTTTGGGCTTGGTGCTTAAAAGAGGTTGATCAATTTTCTTATTTATTAATTAAAAATATGGATGAATAATTCAAAGTTTTTACTCGAGGATTTTTTTTGTTTTTCCCAGCAAATCTTTGATAACATAATTAACAGAGATATACAGTGGCCCAAGGTACCTGAGGAGATTAGCTATGAAGCATATGAGTTGATTGACAGGTGAGATTTATTAAAATATTCATGCACAATTAGGGTTGTAGAAACATGACTACAATAGTAATATGGACATTTTGTTCATATTAATCTCAGAAATCCTCCCTATTCACGGAATCAAAAACTGAGAGAGTAACCATTAATACAGATACAGTTATGTCATTTCAGCTGGTTGTAGCATTTTTGGTTTCAATAAAATTTATGTATCTTTGCAACTTGTTCTATTTGAAGTTCAATTAGAACTAATGTATTTCAAAGTGCTCTGAATCTGTCTGGATAGGCTTGGTTAATTTTAACAAATTTGTAATTAAATAGTTGCCAATAATGGTTGGCAATTGGCATAATCAAGCTATGTCAACAAAAAGGTCTTGGGTTCAAATTTTGCCTATGGTTCTCATCCTTGTTGGTAGGATTTTGTTGTGCCATGCCATCAATAAACTTTGTCTCCTAATTTTCTCTGTCCAAACAATTATAGTATTTACAGTGTCCCTCGCTGTTTAATTAACTTCCACTTATTGGCTTTTGTCCAAGTCTTTCCCTTTTCACTTTAAGCATGTAGTGATTTTGAATGCCAGTGCTTTCTGTTTTAGGTTACTCAATGAAAATCCAGTCCAAAGATTAGGAGCAACAGGAGCCGCAGTGGTGAGCCTTTACAAAGTAAGGGATATGCCAACTACAGTATTAGACAAAAGTTGACAGCAATTTGTAACTTCTCTGGCAGGTTAAACAGCAGCCTTTCTTTAAGGACATCAATTGGGATACCCTTGCAAGGCAGAAGGTCATTGTTATAATCTTATTAGAGTTTGATATATTTGTTTATCAGTCATGACACTTGGGTTCTATCCCCACTTTGCCCCAGGCTGTGTTCATTCCATCTGCGGAAGCTGCTGACACAAGTTATTTCATGAGCCGATTCATGTGGAATCCTGAAGATGAACATCTAACTGAAGGTAGCGATATTGATTGCATGACTGAAACTTGCTACAGTGGTTCTGGCAGTGATTTATTTGATGAAGTAAGTATACTTTATAACTTAAAGTAACCCATCTATCATAAACAACATCAGCTTTTTAGTAGTGGTTCTAGTTAGATGTGAGATTATAATTTTTAATTTCTGAACATGCATTTACTTGGTGCTGTGAAGCACTGACAGTGAACACGGGACACAACATGGATACAGACACGGACCCTTTGACATGTTAAATTTTTAAAATTATATAACACAATTTGACATATATGTATATATAAATTTCCATAAAACTTGATGAAAAATTAAAAAATTACAATATGAATTCATGAAATATGTCATATGTGTCAAATTCTCTTTTTCATTGTGTTGGCCATGAAAAAATAATTTTAAATTTTGACACTCAGGAATATGTGTCAAGCATGTCGTATTATATGCATGTCAAACACAGACACCTCTCAAACATGACACTTCCTTAAAATAAAGTGTTTGTGCTTCATAAACTTGGTGGAATGGGAAACTTGTTCTGCAACAAGGGAAATTGCATGGCATATAAAACCTGTTTTACAAAAGATCTTTACATTGAGTCCATTGGTTTGAAAACCAAAAGTTTGTTGAGAAATTTCACTAAGCTTTGTATTGAATTTTTCATTTGTTGTTAAACAATAATTTGGTCTAATTTATCCCCGTAGCCGTGTTTGTCTGTGTGCTTATCTGTACAATATATGTTAATTAGGGGGATGAATGCGGCAGTTTAGCAGATTTCAATGAACCCCATCTTGAAGTACAAAACTCATTCAGTAATTTCTCATTTAAGGTGAGACATTCCGTGCCTTGACGATTTTCTCTTTCATAATTATGCTTTTATGTGCAATGATTTTAAGTGAACACTGGACATAAAATGATTCCACGCTGTTGTCTCAAAGTAAATTTGTTGTTCTTTTTCACCTTTTTATATTTTATTAAAATAATTAATATATATAAGTTTATGTGTAAAAAACAAACAAATAAACATATGTACATTACAATCCTGGGATGTAGTGGGCATCACTTCACTCAAACCCTTTTTTGGTTAAAATACAATGCCCATTAATTCCCCATACCTAAAGCACATTGGTAAACTTTTGCAGGCTACCATGTTGTTTGGGTATTTTGCCCATCCTTAATCTTGCTTCAATTGGTTCATATGTCAAGAAATGACATTTTTGTTTTTTTTCTTTTTCTCATAATTAGTTAATTACTTATCCTTAAATTTGTCGTTAAGCATTAGCCTAACATATTGTGGATAGACATTCAAGATAATTCCGTTTTTTCTTCATGAATTAACTGAAATTTGATGTGCTTGTGTTCATATCATTTGTTTACGACTTTATGTCAGTATTTGTACTTGAATACTTGGTTAGCCTTCCTAAGGCTTCACCTAATACTTTAAATATTTAGGCTAGGTAGTTCTTTCCCAGTTTATTTGTCAAGATTCTTAAATCATATCATTTTTGAAAAGATTATTATGCACTTCTTATTTAGCGATTTAAGAAGCTAACAAAAACTGACATATTAAGAATTTCTTTGTACTTTTCTATGTAGATTAAAGATTCTCATTTTTTATACAGAACTTGTCTCAGCTAGCATCTATCAATCATGATCTGGTGATTAAGAACTCCAAAGATTTACCCGATCCCGACGACTCATAACCATCTGTTTCGTGACATACCTAGAGGGTTTAAAGTTTCAGCTGGCAATTTCCTATGTTGTTTCTAGCTAGGATATTGTTTAAGCAGGAAATGCTGAGAAAAAAAGGTGTAAATTAACATATTCTTATACTGGAGTTTCCGTTGTGTAGATAAGCTAACTTGTCAAGCATTTTTCAAAGGCCAGCCTCATCTTGATTGATAAGATTGAGGAAATTACTTTCAAACTTAAACATAGAGTGAGCTTATGGAGAGCTAGACTTTCCACCTCAATATTTGTATTTTGTCTGTGTTTTTTTTTTTTTTTTTNTTTTTTTTTTTTTTTTTTGACTAATAGGAGTTATGAGTATCCTCCCTGAGGTAATTGGGGTCTCTTTGCCCCATTCTTCTATATTCCTTTGTTTTTTTTCGTTTTTTGAGGGTTTCCCTCTCCAATTTACCAAAATAGAAAAACATACAAGAAGGAAAATGAGGGGAAAAACAAGAGAAGAGAAAATGTGTTGATATCTAGGTAGTGAGGGAGAATGAATTGAATATGGTGTAAGGTGGGGTGAATTGTAAGAGGAAATAGCCAAAAGAGCGGTAAGACTAGGTGTTACTAAAGTAAACTCATACGTGACGATAGATTGCATATTGCAAATTATTTTTCAAAAATGATCAATTTTTTTTTTTTGGCCAAGTTGTTATATCATAAAAAAGGGGGGCTATCACTTAAGATTTGGTTTTGTAAGATCCTGCTGTATTTATTCCTACCTAAATTAGTTGGTTCTCTTTTACACATTACTTTCCGAAAAGTTTGTTAAAGGTTAACTACCTCCTTTTGAAATATGGACCACATTTGGAATTAAACTCTCTTTTGTTCACACTTCCAACCCTAGAAAATAAAAAAAATTATTTACTCTATGTATATATTTATAATTTATATATATACATAAAATTTTCTTAGTGGCTTTAATTCTAAACTATATAATATGTGAGTGATAAAAAAATATCAAACATGTACAGTAAGAGTAAGGATTAGATAATTAATTGAAAAGTAGATAACTTGTTATTATCTATTATTTTAAAATATAAAACAATAGTTTTTTATTTACCTATTATTTATATCTATAATATATTTTTTCATTTATAAAAATAACATTTATTTAGTGAATTTGATCAGTTATATTACCTATAGCATTTAAACTAATTTTCACGATTGAAGTAGAATAAAGTCAATAAACCAACAATGCAATTTTTTATTTAGGCAAAACACCCTTTCATGCCCCTAACGTTTCATTTTGTTCAGCATTCCCTCAATGTGCAACCAACGTTTCAATTATGCCCTCAATTTTGACTCAATGCACATGTGGCAATTTTTTTTGCTTATGTGTCATTTTTTTTGTTTGACTTGATTACGTGGCATCATGACCGGGCATTCTTATTTTTTTTTTCCACCTTGGCATGATGACTGGATTTACATTTTTGAACATAAAAATTAAGTAAACTAGCAAATCAGTCCCTGAATTTACATTTTTCATCATCTTCATTCATTTTAGTCCCAAATTCTCAAAATAAAATTGTAAAGTGTCCCAAAACACTTCCAAACATTTCAATTTAGTCCTTAAAAGTATTAAAAACCCTAAAACCTAAACTCTAAAATTCTAAACCCTAAAACCCTAACCCCTAAACCCCTAAAAAAACCACTCTCTTGCAATTTGGTCCCTAGAAAAAAAAAATTGATCCCTAAATCCTAATTTCATTATCATCTTCATCTTCTTCATCATCATCATCATCTTCTTCACCTTCTTCACCTTCATCATCTTCAAATTAGTCTCTTTTGGTAGGTTTTTAAGGAAGTTTCTTCGACCACTCCTTGTAGCGGGGAAAAGCATTGTTCGTATTTCCAGGAATTTCCCGTTGTTTCAGGACTCTGAAAACCCCAATTGGATTATACTCGAAGCACGATAAGCTCTTTGTTTTGTTTCAGCTTCCGCTATGGCCACCCAGAGTCAGCCTTCTTCGTCTTCGAACGCGTTTTCCTTCATCTCCAAGGGTTTGCGGGAAGTTCGAGATTCTGCCGACGCCGATCTCCGATTGATGCGAGACCGAGCCAATTCCTTCAAGAACCTTGCTAACTCCTTCGACCATGAGCTCGAGAACTTCTTTAATTCTGCCTCCCCCTTCTCCGTTCCGGTCATTCGCTCTCCGGCGCAGGCCGAAATTGATTTCGTCAAGAAGTTGCAGCCCAAGCTCTCTGAAATTCGACGAGCTTATTCATCCCCCGATTTCAGTAAGAAGGTTCTTGAAAATGGAAGCCCAGGTCGAAGATTCTTATAGACTTACCATAAAGAACGCAATTGTGTCGGAGGTTGAGGATGTAATTTGAACAAATAGGCCCTCTTGTGTTTGTTCAAATTACAAAGATGACGAAGTGATGATGATGATGAAGAAGAAGAAGATGAAGATGATAATGAAATTAGGATTTAGGGATCAATTTTTTTTTTTAATTCTGATTTAATAAATTTGAGGATCTAGGGACCAAATTGCAAGAGAGTGGTTTTTTTAGGGGTTAGGGTTTTAGGGTTTAGAATTTTAGAGTTTAGGTTTTAGGGTTTTTAATACTTTTAAGGACTAAATTAAAATGTTTGGAAGTGTTTTGGGACACTTTACAATTTTATTTTGAGAATTTGGGACTAAAATGAATGAAGATGATGAAAAATGTAAATCTAGGGACTGATTTGTTAGTTTACTCAATTTTTATGTTCAAAAATGTAAATCCAGTCATCATGCCAAGGTGGAAAAAAAAATAATGCCCAGTCATGATGCCACGTAATCAAGTCAAACAAAAAAAATGACACATAAGCAAAAAAAATTGCCACATGTGCATTGAGTCAAAATTGAGGGCATAATTGAAACGTTGGTTGCACATTGAGGGCATGTCTGAACAAAATAAAACGTTAAGGGCATAACTGAAAATCACTGCAAAAGTTAGGGGCATGAAAGGGTGTTTTGCCTTTTATTTATTTTATGAAAAACTATATTTTAGTCCTTAATAGATATAGTGACTTGTAATTTCATCTTTTAAAAATTATTATTATCAAATTAGTCCTTCAAACGTGGCACTCTTTGCAATGTACCTTCAGATTCAAACATTATCTATGATTTGATGATTTAATTAAAATATCAAGGCCAAAGTGCACTTTTGGTCACATATCTTTTGCTAAAATTGCAGATTTGGTCCCGTGTTGCATTTTTGGTCACATATCTTGGGGTTATGTTGTAGAATTGATCCTATGTCTCTTGGTCAGATTGCAAAAGTAGTCACATATCTTTGGGTTAGGTGCGAAATTGGTCTCATATCTTCTTATCATATGGGACTGGTGGTAAAACGTTTTGCAAAGATATGGGACTAATTCTACAACTTGATCAAAATATATGGGCCCAAAAGTGACACGGGACCATATCTACAACTTTTTACAAAGATATGGGACCAAAAGTGCAACAAAAAAGTTATGAGACCAAATTGAAACCTAAACAAAAGTTATGGGACCAAAAGTGCACTTTGACCAAAGATTAATAACTTATGCACTTTATACTTACATTAAAAAAGATGAGTGTAAAAATAATGTTAGTTAATTATTTTTGGTGGTTACATCTTTTTTTTTTTTTGCTTATTTTTGTTGATTTATTCATTAACATTTACAGAAATTTAAATATAAGCATTGAAAGAAATTTTATCTAAATGATTAAATAAACGATAATGATTTTTGAATGACTAAATTAAAAATCACTCTATCAGTCATGGACTAGCATAATTTTTCTCAATGTTTTTCTATCAAGTATCCTTTTACAACTTAACACAATTCTTTTAGAACATTTTCTTCACCATTTTTTTAAAAAAATCTAGAAGTCCCTTTTCAATCTGCCATGGAGTTTATATATATATAAAAAAATTCCATTGAAGTTTCAAACCTTTTTACGAAAAAAAGAAGTTTCAAACCTAAATTGTTACCTAACCTAGGGTGGCCTTTAAGTATACTAATTATTTTTATTGGGAGGAGTGGAAGAGGGTCCCTTTGTTAATTTGTATGGCCAGTGGCCACTATTTCTGACTTGTGCCACACAATTGTCTCTTATCATTACTCATCCCTTCAATTGATTGACCATATTCCATTAATTTGCGCCTTCAATCAAGCACATTCTCACTCCTCACAAATCAATTTCCAACAAATCTCTGACCCACTTCAAGGGCCAACTCAACTCAGTACTGACTAGTGAGTAAACCGAGAAGAAAGCATCAAGTGATTATGTCAATTGTTTGAACTTTGAAAAATATCCACCATTTTGACAATTAATAAGAAATTAGTTTATAACTAATTTACAAAATTATAAATTCTATTCATATCGTAATATCAAAATTTTATTGATATAAAATCTATTTATATTTTTATAACTATTCATTGAGCTTAAAGAGTAAAGACATACTTTAATCTTGTTAAGGTCCTGAGTCTAACCTAATTATTTTTAAAAGAAAAGATCAATATATATATTCCAAATCCATTCCATGAAGCGTATGACTGAACATTTTTTTTTACTACTTGGTTCGTTCAACAATTTCATATTGTTTACTGTTTAGGACAATTTTCTCCATAATAGTGTCAATTGTTTTAGAATTTCATTTTAAACTATGTATAGAAGTATTCACCATTTTGATGATTTGAACATTCTTGGAAAAATAAACAAGAGGGAGAGAGACATGATTAAACACTAGTACAATAGAGTTTTTGCCTTTCAAATTTTTGGAGAAAGATTAAATTCAAAACCCCTTTTAATAAACTACCCTAACCATTCCACAATCAGCAGTTTAGCATCATATTTTTCCATATTATCCCCCATTCATTTCTAATTATATCACTAAACCACTTAAACAAAACAAAACAAAACAGAGTAACAGACAGAGAACCCAAAAACCCTCATACCCCTTCTTCCCTAACCTTCTTTCTTTTCCTCAGAAATTGAAAAACTCACAGTAATTTACATACATAAACTTTAACCGTTACATCTTGGCACATCAATTTCTCTCTCTATGGTCAGTGATTAGATGCGTAGTGATTGATGAGAGAGAGAGCATTACTAGTAACCTGAGCAACACGAAGCATTCTAGCCCTAATCGACGACTTGATTCTTCCATTCAACGCCTTTCCTGCAAATCCATCAGTACAAGTGCTCTCATCGGTAATCGCAGAGCTCACCCACGTCTCCACATTGCTAATATGCCAGGCGAAATCCTGACCGTTGTTAGCTCCTCTACAGAGTTTGAGCTCCTTAATCGAACGGCTGAGCCTGTCGACGCCATCGCCGATTTCTTCCAAGCAATCTCTTAGAGCCTGATTCTCTCTGCCTTTGAGGCCTTTGAATTTGTTGAGTTTGGACACAAATGCCCTCGTGGAGAGCGTGGAATTGAGGGAGAGAGAGAGGGCAGTTTGGACCAATTGGTGAGGGTCTTGGCGGATGGAAGAGGCGTAAGAGGAGAGAGATTGGACGCAGACGGAAGGGTATTTGGTGGTGCTGCAAGAGGAGGAGATGAACGTGGAAGAAGAAGGTGATGACGTGGCGGTGGCTATGGCTATGGCGGCGAGGAAGAAGAAGAACAAGAGAAGGAAGGAAGAAGATGACATGTTTGATGAAATGCTTCAGAGAGAATGAAACCCAGAGGATGAGAATTGTGTGAATTGTGATTTTGGAATGTGATGGTTTGGAATTTATAGATGGTTTTTTTTTTTTAGGTTATACTTTTTTTTTTTGATCAAATTTAGGTTATACTTATAATATTAGTAATTGGGAGTGGGACTTGATTTGTGTGATGTATGTAGGTCAAAGTATAAATTTGGTCTCATATCTTTTGTTGAGTTTTCAATTTGGTCTTATATCTTATTTTGTTGCACTTTTAGTTTCATATCTTTGCAAAAGGTCCCAAGTTGATCTTGTATCATTTCTGTCTCATATCTTTTGATCAAGTTGCATAATTTGTCTCATATATTTGCAAAATGATTAACTGTTAGTTGATCCTTGTATAAAGATATGAGACCACTTCTGCACCTGACACAAAGATATAGAACCAACTTTGCAATTAACCCAAATATATGGGATCAAATTGAAAACTGATCCAAAAATATAGAACCAAAAGTGTTAAAAAAAATATGGGACCAAACTAGGAATTGAGTAAAAGATATGAGACTAAATTTATACTTTGACCATATATTTAACTATGATAGATAATTTTGGCCAAAAAAAACTATGATAATAGATAATTGTATTTAAAAAGTTTTAAATTTAAATTTTATTTAAATGATAGTAAGTTATTATTATTTAAACTTTTTTTTACTATTACTTATAAAAAGTTTTTACTTTACTATTTATTAATTTATTAATTTATTGAGAACTTAAAAGTTTTATCCTATAAATCTAGATTTTTTTTTGGTAATTCAAAGAGGCCTATAAATCTAGATTTAGATCTGAGTTTCAACGGATTCGGGTGCAAATGAATTTTTAATCCACCCCCACAGGCCAGATGTAGATAGGATTGATGGTGTTGTGTTGGAATGAGAGAATTTGTTAATTAAAAACGCAATTTGAAGTTGAAAATAAATGCCGAATAACAAAAATAGAAAAAATGCACCAATCAAGCAAAAAGATAAGGGCGATGGAGGCACAAATCAAGGAATGTGATGGAGGCATTCACATCAATTTGTCAAACTTCATGTAAAGTCAGGCATGTGACTATATGTGACACACTCACACTGCATTTCTCGCCAAAAACTATTTCTTTTCCTCTCTAAATAGTATATGAATTTTAAATTTTATATTCAAAATTTATTTATGATTAATTTTATCTTCCAAATTTTATGTTTGATCAATTTTACTATGTAGGTCAAAGTGAACTTTTGGTCCCATAACTTTTTTTCAGGTCTCAATTTGGTCTCATAACTTTTTTTTTTGCATTTTTATCCCATATCTTTGTAAAAAGTTGCAGATTTAGTCTCGTATCACTTTTGGTCTCATATCTTTTGGTCAGGTTGCAGAATTGGTCTGATATCTTTGCAAAAAGTTTCACAGCCAATCTCATTTGATCCAAAGATATCAGACCAATTTTGCATCTGACCCAAATATATGAGATCAATTCTACAACTTGACTAAAAGATATAGGACCAATTCTGCAATATGAGTCAAAGATATGAGACCAAAAGTGTAACACGAGGTCAAATCTACGTAAAAGATATGGGACAAAAAGTGCAACAAAAAAAGTTATAGGAGCAAATTGAGATCTTAACAAAAGTTATGAGACCAAAAGTGTACTTTGGCCTATTATTTATATTAAATTTATCTAATAATATAAAATCGTTGAAAGAAACATTAAATTCCGACTCAAAATGAAAATTATTTGAAGTTTTGATTAATTCATTTAATATAAATATAATAAAGGCCAAAGTTCTATTTTGGTCCCTCATATTTGCTCAAAGTTCTATTTTTGTCCCTCAACTTTTTTTCATTATGTTTTGGCCCCTCATGTTTGCTCAAGGTTCTGTTTTGGCCCCACATGTTTGCTCAAAGTTCTATTTTGGTCCCTCAAGTTTTTTTGCTTTGTTTTGGTCCCTCATGTTTGCTCAAGGTTCTATTTTGGTCCCTCATGTTTGCTCAAAGTTCCATTTTGGTCCCTCGAGTTTCTAAAAATATCCACCGTTGGTCTCTGACTCTTTTCCATCCATTTTTTTCTGTTTAAAAAAGGGAAAAAATTAACTTTCATCTCCCAACAATTTTGCTCTTTTGCATTAAGGTCTTTCCCTTTTATAAAAGAGAAAAATTGTTGGAAAACGAAAGTTAATTTTTTTTTCCTTTTTTAACAGAAAAAGTAGATGGAAAAGAGTCCGTGACTAATGGTAGAACTTTTAAAAAACTTGAAGGACCAAAATGAAACTTTGAGCAAACATGAAGGACCAAAATAGGACTTTGGCCTATAATAAAAAATCAAGTCAATCAAAATATAAAATTTTCTCTCTATATTTTATCTCTCATTGCCGAAATTATTTTGCACCTCAATTTAAGAAAAATAATGTTATAGAAAACAGATAGTTTGTATTTTAAAATAAAAATAAAAGAATTCTCTTAATTATTAAAGATTATTATCTTTTTCTACTACAATAAGATTATTTTTCTTTGAGGTATATAAATTATTAAAATGAATTTTAGAAGCATTCAAAAATCAAAATAAACTAAAACATCTAACACTCCAACTAGATTGCGTGCGACGCTACTGATAGTTTGGCTGTTTGGGGTGCCAAAAAGGCCACCGTTTTAGGTTTTCTTTATTTTTGGGCTTTGACCGTCCCATTTACAAAACAAAAAACTAAATAAATTAAAGTAAAGTAAAATCAAATTCTAAATTAACCAATTTAATTTGATTAAAAATATATTAAAAGAAAATAATTTGATTTGTTTAGACATATAATCAACTAAATTCAATAACTTATAAACTAAATTTATTTGGTCAAGTGGTCACCTCACTAGGTTGCTTAAACAAGTGTTAGGGGTTCGAATCTCGCCTTATATATGCGGCAACCAATTAGCCAACGATAGACCCTTAAATGAAATTCAGATTCACGGAGGATTAGTCAACAAAAAAATATTTTAATTTTTCAAAACAAATTTATATTATATAAAATTATGACGCATTCCCTTTGCCTTTAATTAATTTAGTCTACAATTGCAGCAGGTTGGGTTAATTTGAATTTACACTCTGAGTTTAGTTTGATTTCAAAATAACAAAACCAAACATATGCAAATTAGGTTGGGAATTCAAAATTTTAGGAACCAACTTAGGGATGGCAACAGATGGATATCCGGTGATTTTACCACTATCCGTATCCGTATCCGTTTATCCTATCCAATAT
>QANZ01032373.1:0-25759 GCA_003254925.1 Chamaecrista fasciculata | reverse complement strand
TTTCACTTTGACCAATATATATATATATATAAACACCATTAATTCATAGTCTTTCTCTCGATCAATTAGTTGTTTTCTTTCAATTCTAATTACCTGTGTCTCTATTTGCTTATGCATGCATGCATGCATTCATCTCCTAGAATTATTTGATCCCCTCTATCACAAACTGTATGTATATCTAATTGGATTTTAATTCAGTCCCTCTTGACCACATATTCTAAAGGGCTTTGTCCCCAGATGTCTTTGCTCGAATAAAAACATACCCTTTTTATCTTTTTGGACCTTGACATGTCATAATCGATCGTCATAACAATACAAGAACCAAATTTTTTGCCTTCATATCCTTATCTAGTACAGAAAGTGACTCCCTCCATTGTTACAGTATCGTTTTGGTTTTGATTAGGGTTTAATACAATGGATTCTTTATGTATATATCCTTTTACCTATGTTGAGTTTAATTAATAAAAACAAAGTAATTATCTTCAAGTCGATGTGATATTTAACTACTTTAATATTTGAAACTTGATTCTTGCCCTCCTCGTCGTGAGGTTTGAAGTTCCTTTATTTCTTAGGGTCTGTTTGGGAGACCATGAAATTAAATCCAATCTCATCCAATCTCATCCAAATGGATGGGATGAGATTATTTTTTAATTGGATGAGATGAGATGATGTATTGGTGTTTGGGTGATTTTAGTGTAATGATGTTAAATAGGGTGTGAAATTATATAAAAGGGTAGGCAATGATTGTGGTTGATAGAAATAAGTTGATGGATTTTTGTAATTTGTATAGGGATAGAAATGGTAGGAAATAATGAGATGAGATGGAGATAATAAGATGAGATGAGATGAACACCAATCAAGTTGAGTTGAACACCAATCAAGTTGAGTTGAATTGTAGGTAAGTTTTTGCTCGAAGTGCAAATTAACATGTGGATTATTGGGCATCCTCATAAAGTGATCACGGAAGTCAATACTATTTATTATTTGGTCTCTCAATTATTACATGAAGTCAATTTGTCTATCCTTGAATAATTGAAATGCACGATTTAGTTGTTAAAATATTTTAATTATCAACTATTTGGTCCTTAGTGATGATTTGATTCCTGAATTTGAAATAATTTTATACTTTTTGGTCCCTGAAGTTATAGTAAATTAATACTATTTGGTACCTAAATTAGAACTAATTTTATAATTTTTAGTCCCTTAATTTGTTATAAATTAATTAATATTATTTGTCCCTGACTTTGAATTAATTTTATACTTTTTGGTTCTTGAATTTGTATCAAATTAATTAATACTATTTAGTCCTTGAATTTGAACTAACTTTATACTTTTTAGTCTTTGAATTCGTACTAAATTTTTACTATTTGGTCCCTGAATTTGACCCCAAAGATCAAATTTTTGACAATTATAATAACTTAGAGAGTGAGTAGTATATTTTGATTATTCAATAATTGATTAACTGACTCGATGTAAATTCAATGACCAAATAATAAGGTTTTTTTTTAAGGTTCTCCTCATTAAAATAAGGATTTATAGATGGCAATTTGACCTTGCTAGGGCATGTGATTTTCATAACCATTTACAAATTCTACTATGTGATATCAAAAACATGTGCTGTTTTGATTTGAATACTGTTTCAACTTTAATTTCAACCATAACCAATACAATATTTGGCATTAATTAATTAATAATTGATTTGCCTCTTTCTATTCATACCTTCCTCTACACTCTATCAAATTAATGTGTCAGATCCGATGTTGATCTTCTTTCATGTACTAACAAAGGAGAGACATAGTTGATCAAGTTAATATATACCCATTAATTAAATAAGGTAATTAATAACTAACATGCATCATCACTAATTAATAAATCTCTTTGTTTATAATATGGCCCTACGAAGAAAATATATATAGAAAGAGAATCTTACCCTCAAAATAATATTATTCTACATGTTGGTGGAAGTTGAGACACAGTGGACAATATGGTGGGGGCTCATTGAGAACTCTTTGCTTGGAATGTTCAATTTTCATATTTTAAAAAGAAAATCAATTAAATGATACTATTGCTGTTTAATTATGTTTATCTCAATATTAAGTTTAATTGAACGAATTAGTTTCTCACGCATTGTTAAACTCAATCTTAAATTCTTATTAAGATAACTGCTCATATTTACTGCGGGCAATATCTTATACTAACATTTTAATTTCTCTCTTAAAAGATACTTGTAAGAAAAAGACTTCTTAATTGTGTTCATGATCAATAATTTCTAGTTAGTTTTTTTTTTTTTTTGAAACTATACCTGTATTTCAAATATTGAGATCACATTGAATAATGTGGTCTAAGGTTGTTAAAATCGGGAGTTTAGGTAAAATCGAAAAGGGGAGGTAATCGTAAAATTGTAAGAATTTACCTATATATAAATGATAAATTTTTCAAAATATATGTCTTTCACTTAATCAATTTAAATGCATAAGAATTTCTATAAATATTCCAATCCAACAACCATCGATCAAAATAAATAAATCCATCTAACACTAAATATCACTATAACAAATTAGTAATCTAAGATAAAATTTTACATATATATTAATATATACATATATATATATATAAAATATTATATCATAAAATAATACAGTATATAAAATTATAATATATTTTCTTATCATATAAGATATATTATATTATAGTATATTTTATATGATAAGATAATAAATATAGTATAAGATAATATTTTATTATCTTATAATAGATATAACATCTCCAATGAATAAGAAAAGAAAAGAAGAGTCCGTAATTAAAAAGCTACGGCATGAAGAACGATGAAGCTACAGCATGAAGAACGACGAAGCTGTTCATTTAGGGATTGCCATGAACCAGGTTAGGGGCTAGGCTGATTGGTTCAGGTTAGAGGGCTTTTTCTTGGGTTGGATTACTTCATCTTTGGACTAGAATGAATTTTTTTAAAAAAATTTTAGAACGAGTTGAACTTGCTAACTCAGTCCAAACTCGCGATTTTAAGTGAGTTTGACCGAGTTCAACTCGATTTTACCTCTAAAACGATTTTAGGTGCGGTTCAACTCGATTTTGGGAGATAAAATCGCGATTTTAACGATTTTAGGTGTTAAATCGCGATTTTAACAACCTTGATGTTGTCTAATTTATAATAAACCGAGAAGGACTATATACAATAAAGTTACTCCATTAAATATTTCACACAATTATAATCATGTGAGTGTGACTTAATTAGTGATTTTTCACTTGATCTCTTAACTAAGTGAGGGAATCAAATCCCATCTTTGGATATGAAATACATTTTACAATCACTCGTTTATCTTTAAGTGAAGGACTCGCGATGAGAGAATTAATCACTATATATATATTTCAAACATTAAGATTTGAAATCAGGACTATATATTAAGCTAGAATAAAATAAATGATTTACTCTTTGAAATGATACATATCTTAATTTAATCTTTGATGTATTAATTAAATTGTAAGATTTAGTGCATAAAAGACCCAACGATTAATTTTATTATTTTATTAAAAGTACTAACATAAATTAAATTAAATAATACTTATATTTAACATGATACTTAATGATTGATATTAATTCATAAATCATATTTTTTCTTCAAATTAAAATTAATATTTTAATTAAAAAATAAACTTTATAATTTATTTTTAATAACTAAATTAGAAAAAATATTGTATCATAGTTAATTTACTGGTTATGTTATGATATCCTAAGAATTTGGCCGTGAAGTACCCACTTGATAGTAACAAGTGATTGTTATCAACTTATCATGTTTTTTTACTGCTCATTTGGTGTTTATTAGAATTTTAAATTAATTTAAATTCAACTCGCATTACATTTTTAATTATTATAGTGGAAAAGAATTTTAATAAAGATAATTCTATTGATACAATTTTAAATCTGAAATTTTATTGAAATGATATTAAAATGACCAACTCTTACCCATGAATAGAATGTTTTTGAATCAAGCTATATTCATGGAAATTTGAAGTCAAACCACTTTATATGCTGATTTATTTTTGCAGCTTTGAAGCCACCCAACTGAAATCAAAGAGGATACCGAATCACTTAGTGGCTGACAAAAGAATCACTATGCTTTCATAAAAGAAGATTAGACGAATCATCATGTTCTTGGTAAGTATGTCCAAAAAGAGTAGATCTTTTTTTCCTGTTTATACTCTTTGTTTTTTTATTTTCCCTTTTTAAAGTAAGAACTTTGAAACTTTCAAATTAAATTAGAGGCTCTGATCGAACTCGTGGGGAATAATTGATATATATATATTTCAAATTTTAAAATATTTTGTTTTTAAATAGTTTTATAAGAAGTGTGTCAAGTCTCTTACCATTTAATCATGTAAATCAGATCTTTTTCTTTTTATTTGGTACTTTATTTTTTAATTAGGTTGCAAATCATGCTTATTTTTTTATATAGATTTGGTCTTATATATTTACAAAAATTTCTAACGTTAGTCCTATCCTAAATTTCGTCTATCTCTTCTTTTAAGTGTGATGTGAACAGCTAACATAGGGGACCAAAATTGTAAAAAAATGAAGATGGAGGGAATAACAGACCAAAACCGCAGCTTCGAAGATAAGAGATCAAAATTGAAGCTTATCCCAAAGATAAGAGATCAAAATCTCTTTCAAGTCAGTTGTTCACGCCATACTCAATTAAAGGAGGGAGATGGATGAAATTTATTTCTATTTTTTTGTTTTTCCTGAAACATAATTCATTAAAAAACAAGGCAAAGTCAAGCACAATACAAACGAAAACAAAGTAAAAATAGTCAATTTCTCCCTAGCATAAACAACAACACTAGACATGATATCAATTGACGAAGGTGGTGGGTTTACAACCCATCCAAGAGGTCGACCCATCTTCGTTTTAGACAAATTGATAAGATAATCAACTGCTAAGTTAGCGGATTTAGGGATCCAACTAAAGCTACAACCATCTAAAAAACAGGAAACATAAATAAAGTCATCTAAAAGAGACAAACCCTTCCAAATAGGAAGGAAGGCAACCCCAATGCTTGTTCTAAAAAACGACATAAACAGACTCAAAGCAACAATAATAAGATAATAAAACAAAACGACGCTATGGAAGAGCATCAAAAAATCAGGGCCAAACCAAGAAGCCATTGTGAAAGCCGGAAGCCGACGTGGAATGCTTAGTCCATATTCGCCGCCATAGAACGCCATCATGGGAGCCCTGATTGAGAACATCGTCGCCACAAAACTCTATAACCAGAGACAGCGGTGGCCCAAAGTTTCTCTCAAAAAAACTCTCACGGCGGAAAGGGTTTTCTCTCACGAAGAAAAGATTTTAGGGTTGGCTTAGAAAATAGATTTCTTATTTCTAATTTGTTATAGAAAAAGTTAATTACAACTTTATCTTTAATTTGAGACTAAAAAGGAATTTTTTTTCTCTGATTTATTATGACATATATGAAAGAGACATGATTATGTTAAGCCGTTCCAATTAGAATTAACGGAAAACAAACAAAATCACATTTGTGGACTAATTACTATTGTAGAACAAATTAAAAGTAATTGGAACGAAATCAGAATAAAAATTATGACTAAACCAAGGTTTTCAGCATTTTAATATCATATCATATCATATTTTTCTTCATTAAAGGAAGACCCGCCCTAGTAAGTAGCGGGGTAGAGAGCAAACGCGTATAGGATGGTTGACCACAAAAGTTTTGATATATGATAATCATAATAATAACAACAATAATAAGAAATGATCTTCCATCCATTTTTTTAATATTTTTTTCTAGTAATTTTTATTAGAGATAATTATTTTTAAAATACAATTACACTATATACAAACACCTCTTTAGAAAAAGATTTAAATTTCAATTCATTATATCGTAGAAGAGTACTTTATTTTTATTAGACCCAACTCTTATTTGATGACTAGGAATGACGTGTTCAAATTTACACGGAAATAATATTTGATATTTTTCGGATTGGATAGAGTACAAGTAGTGAAAATTTTAAGACTATCAAATATAGTTGGATATGAATATTGTTCTAATTATTCGATATCCGTCTCAAATGACCAAAAAATAGATAGTTAATTAAAGTACTCGATATTTGATAATCTATAATATAAATTATATTTTATATATTTTTTATTATATTTTTAGTTATTTTATTTCAACTAACGAATATAAGGTATCGAATATCAAATAAATCTGAATTTTGAATTAGAATATCATATCAAATATAGATAAAATATAAATATTAGGTATGACAAATAAATATAGATACAAATAATGACAAAATTACTGTATATCCTACCGCTTGGTCCATTCCAACATGACCATATTGGCAATTAAGTGCACCAATATTAAAAGTCTTCCAAGCTGAGAAGTGGCTATATATAAGTGGGGACCTATTACATTTAAAGTAATAAAGAAGTTACACAATATATGATAACTCTTGTCACACGAAATAAATAAAGAAAAAGAAAAAGGTATTTTGGTCCTCAAATTACTGAGCAAGTTTCATTTTGGTTCGAAAATTATTTTTTGTTTCGTTAAACTTTTATATTTGTTCTATTTTGGTCTCCAAAACATGATTTCGTCTAATTTTTGTTATTCATAATTTGAACAATTGAGATTGACTAATTTTCTTTTATATATGTTAAAATAAACGAATTGATAAAGAGAAAAAGAAAAAAATTCACTATTTAAAACAAAAATCTTCACTCTTTGAAAAAAAATTCAACCACAAGTTTATTTTCAATTTGTAACTAAGAATGAAAATTCTTCTTTCTCTTTTTGTCAACTCATTTATTATGACACATATAAAAGGGAAATGAGTCATCTCAATGGTTTAGGTTATAAATTACGACAGAAATTAGACTCACATTTTAGTAATCAAAATGGTGCAAATTTGAAAGTTTAAGAATCAAAATGGAACAAAAACTAATTTGGACCAAAATGAGACTTATTTTACAATTTGAGGACCAAATCGAAATTTCAACCAAAAAAAAGATAGCTGTTATATACGGAATCATGATTGACGCTAGCTATTACAGTTACTCTATTAGTGTTCACTAATAATTCGAAACCTAACTATTTGTTCATCCATCATATATATATATATATATATATGCTTACATGACATGATGACAACTTCATGTGGCATAATAATAATAAAGGCGACCAACAAGTGAAACATGATGCCTTCTTTGAGGGGATATTGTCTCATATAACTAAGTATTGCTTCAACTTTAATTCATTTCCCATCAAATTCAAACTCAAAGAAGAACCGTTTAGACTAAGTCATGGGCAATTTTGGGACACCCAATGCCCTTAAAACTTGCCCTTGTCCTTTTTTCTGCCCTTAAATAAATCAACATCTCCATTTGTTTTTGTTCAGTGAGTTGGCTTAAAAAAAGCAAATGAAAGGAGTGTGTGAACACACGAGTATGCCATGGCGGGCAGCATTTATTTCAGTGCCTCTTCAATATTGACCATATATATTATGTATATATATATGATTCATTTAATATTGTAGGTATTTTGTTTGATGACATTGACAAAGATATTAGGAGAAAATGTAATTAAAAACAAGATTCTTTTGATTTCAAAAATTAAAATTTTACATAGGCTAAATTAGATTGGAAGGTACTCCCATATTGGTACTCTCAAATTATATAATTAGTCTCATCTGTATCCTAACATTTATTTTTTATCGTCAATTGTACGTGTCCTAATACTTTGATGTTAGATTTAATGGAAGCTCAAGCTTAACTCATCAAATTTTAACAGAAAATGACGATGTGATAGTAATTTTGATCAAGAGTATAATTGACAATAGACTAATATATAAGACATAATTGATATTATAATATTCTTTTGTCATCATTTCTTTTTTTTTCCTCTCATTATATAGGAGTATATATATATTCCATCATCAGAAGAATTATCTTCTTTTAATTTTTTGCTCATGCAATGATTAATTAAGTCAAAAAGTGTTTAGGAGAAGTAAAAAGTGAAAGTTTGGAGAATAAGAGAATGTACCTCGAGAAGGTCAAAATTTGGTGTTTATATAGAAAACCCAAGTTAATTGTAATTACTTCGGGAAAGAGAAAAGAAAAAAAAATTATTAAGAGAAGAATCCTCCTTGTAAACATTATATGAGCCATGAAAATAAAAGAGCAGAGCTTATATTTATAAGAGAATGAAAGAGTTCAGAAATCAAAATTATGTCGGTTTGCTTGAAGAGAATTTTTTCTGATGTGGAACTAAATTATAGTCTAGGAAGCACGGAGAATGACACGGACACGGGACACGACACGGACACGGATACACTGACATGATAGATTCTTAAAATTATACGACACGACACGGTATATATTTATATATAAAAATAATTAAAAATTCATAAATTTTTATGAAAATTTAAAAATTACGATTTCTATTTATAATATATGTCATATATGATTTTATTTTCTATTGTTTGCCATGATATAGTCACAAATAATTGTTTTTATATTCTGAAACTTATAAATATGTGTCGTGTGGGTGTCGTACGGGTGTAGGACACGAACACGTGTCTGACATGGCAACACGCTATCGAAATGAAGTGTTCTTGCTCCATAGATTATAGTCATGCACAACAACCATGCACCGTGGAGCAAGTCCTCTTGTGTGTTGTGATGCATGTTCCATGCACTAATAACCTCTCTTTGAGCAGCCTTGTGGGAGCCCGCGTCCAGTCTCCGGTTGAAATTGTTTCAATATTTTCTTTCTCTTTGAGACCTTGCTAACATGTCAATCCTTATTTCGATCAGAATTCACCATTTACATATCTGAATTCCATAATCTAACATATTGAAATATAATATTACCTTCACTTAATTTTAAGTTTCTTGGTAGATATTTTTTATATAATTTTAAATATATATAACAATAAAATTTGAATTATCATTATTTATATTATTTGTATGCATTATATAATTTTAAAATAAAAATGTTAAAATATCTACATTACTACATGTCACTCATAAATAGGTATGATCTCCAATTTTAAACCACTTACGTGATGTTGGGCATCATATCTTTCTCTTTAAGATCCCAATAGCTTACTGGGCTACCCCAATCTATAGCTTTTGGGGCTTGTAAATTGATAGTTAAAAAAGAAATTTCAAAATAAAAAAGAAAAAAAGAAGTTAATTTTCATCTTCATAAGTATTTGAGTATTTTAATCTTCATAAGTATTTTTGAGTATATTAATCTTCATAAGTATTTTTCACTATAGTAATTAAGAGATAACAAATTTCAAATGATGAACTAGGTTCTGGCCGGGGGTCATTACCTGGTTCAGATGAGGCAACTCTTGGTTGAAGGTTACCTGCAAGACAATGAACACACAGGGTGGCCCTGCGATTCACCTCCGATGCTTAAGTCAGTAATGGTTATGAGCTCAATAATGTATATTGACTGAGTAGAGAGCGTACCTTTTGCCAGTGTCGAGGGTTAACCTTTTATACTGGCTGAGGGCAATCTGCCGTGATCCTGCCATAAATGCCTGGATACTTGATTGTGATCCTGGCTGATTTGATTGTGATCCTTGGCTTCCACGCAATTTCCTTATTTGTGGGAGGCGCCTTAATGGCTGAGGCAGAATCCGTGGGAAGGATCACCAAGTGATTTACCTTGATTGAGAGTGGATCTTGGTTGATCCTTGATTGGTTCCTGATTGATTCAGGGAATGTTTCCTTATTCCTCACGACCTTCTGCTCCATTGGCGCCCACGCCCTATGAAGCGACGGGCGTCCTTGCCCTAGTGAGATGGAGGGCGTTCTCGCCCTTTCCATTTCCCTTGTGGGCCCTGGCATACTGGGCCAAGGGCGTCTTATGTCATTTAGGCCTTCCAATTATTGGGCCTATTATCACTAGTCCCAAAAAAAGAAGTGAAGCTCTGTCCCCACCAGTGGAGTCCCCTTCGAGGGCGATCTCGACACTGATTGTAACCTCATGGGAGTTTTCATCGTAGACGCCATGGGTTTTATTTCGAAGATCCAAGAAGGTTTTCTTGATGCGACGCCCTTGGACCTGACTGCTTCCAACCCTTGTCGTTTCAGTTTTCTTGCTGGCGTTGCATGTCACTTCACCTTTTTCACACCAGCGCATTGTGGCCACGTGTCGCGTTGTGATTGAGTGTTGCTCCACCATGATGGAAGAACATGGACCGAGGGGGGCGCATTTAATGCACCTCTTCGAATTTCGTGGAAGTTTTTTCAAAACCGCCATTTTTTCCCTCTCTCCTTCATTACTTCGCCATTTTTCACTTTCCAGCTCTCTCTCTCCTTCTCATTCTCTCTGTGTTTCTAAGCTTTCTCACCGGAACTGCAAGCTTGCGAAGCTCCATTCAGTCCCGTCGCCGTACATTTCACTCTGGCAACTGCACTCGCCGTCGTCTGGTGAGTGTTCCCACATTGTTTTGGCCATTTGTTTGTGATTCCTGCATTTTCACTTGAGTTTTTACTCATTGCGTTCTTCGTGTTCTTCGCGTTCTTCATCAATATTTTTTAGTTTCTCCTTCGAGGATTTTGCTTTGATTCGCCAGCACTATGGACTTCGACTCACGTAAGTTTTCTAAACTTTCTCCTTCATCCTCTTCATCTTCTTCCTCATTTGAGTTTTGGTCTGAGATTGGTGATCAACCGCAACCGCTGAAGATCATTTTTCCAAATGACCCTTTTTTTCCCTGAGGGTGTTTCTCCCTTTTTGTTGGTGATTGGAGAAAAGTCCTACATCAATTGGGTTATAACTATTGTGTTTCCTTAGCTGTTTAAAATGATACGAGAGCGCCTGAGTCGTTAGCGCCTAAGCCATCTGAGCCCAGCATGTCAACGCCGGCTGGGCCTTCTCACTCTCCTATGGACAGGAGGGATGGAGATACAGGGGCGTCCTCGTCTCGAGCACCGGAGGAATTTGACCAAGTTCATGTTGATCTGTCATCTTCTACGTCTACGGAGATCCGCGATGCGCTATCTCCTCTCTCTGAGAGGGCGTCCGAGGATGAGGCGTCCTCGATCCCTGAGGAAGCTGGTGGCGCCCATGTCCCTATCTTGGCTTCTATCGGGGATGGGAACCCCCAACAGATGATTTACGGTGAGGAGGTTGATTTCCAAGCTTATCCCGAGTGATTTCTCTGCGAAAATCGCAAACTAGCCAATGTCCCTTGGGTCAAGGAGGAGACTCAGCCATGCGGTCTCGATAGGGCCGAAGTTATGCGGAACGCACGTCCCGTGGTTGACTTGCGTCGTCAGAGGTTGGAAGAAGCGGTCCAGGAACCATTCCTTGAGAAGACTAGCCAAAAAGTACACTAGTATCCTATGTACAGTTTTGGTGTGGAGGAGCTTAAAAAGCTAAACAAAAAATTGATTAAGTCCTCGCGGCGTCGATGCCAAGCGGGATGCAGGATTTCGACCTTGAGCCACTTCGAGGAAGCGCCCGACCTATTTAATACTGACGGGAGGGGCTTTTTGATTGGCGAGCATGTTCTCAAGGGCTGCGACATTGAGATGCCTTTCCATCCTGCCGTCATGGATTTGCTCGCAATTCTGAACACTTGCCCAGTTCAAGTTAGTGCCAATGGGTGGCGTCTCCTACTTGGTTTCGTTGAGAAGTGCCGAAGGGACGGCGTTGTCGCCACGGCTCACTTATTTTTGTTCTTCTTCTACCCACGTTGGGTGGACAACTGTTTCGTCTCCTTCTACCGACGCCCTGGACGCCCACAGGTCTTGGATCATGCCATTAGCAATCCGAAAGAATGGCAAAAGAAGTTTGTTTTCATTAGAGAGTCAAGACCTAACCGGCCTTTCTAGGTCCGTGCCACTGATGAGCGTGCTATGTTCCCTTTGTCTTGGAGGAGGCCTCGTGTTAGGCTGTTTGAGTGCAACTGGAGGGATCTGACCGTTGACGAACGTCTGGCGGAGTTGCGGTTGATCACCACTGACCTTTTTGATCCCAAACGTTGTATGTGTCTTTTCTTCATACTTGCATTTTGCATTTTAACCTTTGCTGATTATTCCTAAGCCTTGCTTTACTTGTTTTGCAGTGAATGAGGCTTCCTTGGCCGATGTGATCGGGACCAAGCGCCCGCGAGAGGACAAGAGTAAAGAGAAAGCAGTGGCATAATCGAAGAAAAAGCCTACCACTTCTCCCAAGAAGCCTGGGAGCCTCACCATTTGTGAGCATACTGAGGTTCCAAGTCCTCCTACCAATCTTGTCAGCAGGGAAAAAGAAACTGTTGCTCCTGCGTCTAAGGGTGGGAAGGTGGCGTCGCGCAAGCGTGCATGCCCTGCTAGTGAAGTTCCCCTCATTCCAGCTGCACTAGAAGCTGGTAATTTCGATGCTTTGGTTGTTTTGGCCAATTGCCTGTCTGAGGCCGCCGCCGTGAAGAGAGATGAGCTGGCTAAGGCGTCCACGGAAAACACCCAGGACCCTTCAGAGGAGGCTGCTCAATTTCTAATGGTGGCTGCGCTGCGAGTTCTGGCCAACATGATGGAGATTGTGCCCTAGGGCCATTCATTTTATATGTATGGACATATTGTTTGACGGATTTATGAATGATAAATTATGTCATTATCATATTATTAGCATGTTTACTATGATAACAATCCTTGATTAATTATGTGATAATTATTCTAAACTATCCCTGGTCGATTATTTTACGTGGGAACGTGAATGAACTAAGACCAGCATGACTTCGGTGTAAAGGGTTACAAGTTGCTGGACCGACCCGGAGAGTCTTGCATGGGTTTAGTCATGAGCTAGCCTCTCCTGTACACCTGTCACGATGCCCTTAGACCTGAGGTCTTCATTATTCTGGTGTTGTAGATGCTGAACTTTGGCCTAGTCCAACGTTGCCCGTAACAGGGTAGCCATACAGGCTAGGTACGAGTTTAGTTGTTTGCCGTGCTAAGGAATGTGGTTGACCAAGAAGGAATTTTGTCCCTCATTAAGATGAGAGATATTTGACTGGGCCCCTCGATGAGTTTGTCCAAGGAATGTGTGGCCACACAGGGTAATGGGACTAACTCAAGGAATCGAGAAAGTTATGGACTGGATTATAAGGATGACTTTCCCATGCCTTATCCATGACCAAAATATCGTGTGACAATAGGGATTATGACAAGGTGATACTAAGGTTAAGTCGTTGATGTTAAAACGATACTCACGTGTTTTGGGTAGTCGTGATGGCTTGCTAGAGTATGCTCTCGACTTGTGAGTCATAAAGATGGCTTGCTGCCAATTTCACGGGAGGCTTGCTGGGTCACACATGAGTAGGATCAAGATACTGTAATGGGACACGAATTAGGGTTTAATTCGTGAGTCACTTTGATGACACAATTTAAGACATAGTTGAATGTCTTAGGACATGAAGTCTTGTCTTAAATAAAATCTACATTTGTGATATTTAAATTTGTTAGACAAGCTTAAATATATTAATTGTTAAATAGTTAATTTGATTAATCTATTTACAATTGAGTTTTTATTTAAAATATTAGTGAATAATGAATTGGCTAAATCTCCTAAGAGTTAGGGGATTATTGATTTATTAAATTCTCTAATATTGGGAGATAAGAAGAGGAGGATGGCGCCTCACTCTTAAAATCAATTAATAAAATATGATTCTGTTAATTTGAATTCAAGATTTAAATTTGAATTCAAGATTTAAATTTGAATTCAAGATTCAAATTTGAATTAAGATATTAGGGTAATATTTTAATTCAATTTGTTAAGAATATTAATAAGTTGGTGATAACTTCGTAAGAGTTAGGTTTGTTATCTTATTTATTAAATTCCTATAAAATAGATGGAGGGTGGCGCATTCTTGATATCCAAAAGCAAGATTTGATCTTGCATTTTGAATTTCAAGAATGCACTTTGAATTTTAAATAAAGATATTAATGTAATATTTTAATTAAGAATTCAAAACCTCCTGACTCATTCCAACCAATGGGAAGTGGGCATTTTAGGTTTCCAGATATGATCTTGAAATTTAAATTGAGTTTGCCTTTTAATTTTGAATTATAATATTAATGTAATCTTTAATCAAGATTTTGTGATTCCCTAATTTGAGGTGTGAGGACTCTATAAATACACACTAATAGGCGCCTAAAACCCTAGCCCAATATAGAGTGGAAAAGTCGCCTATCTTGAGGAGAAAATAGGGATAGTTCGACTATCCCTAAACTTAGGGTTTTAGAGGCAATTTATGTGTGAGAAATAGAGGGGCGAACATCCCTAGAGTTAGTGGCCAAGAAGTCTGTTCTTGGTAGTGCGCCATTAATTCTTGGATACTTCAAGAAGAGTTCTTGAAATTCCAAGATTGTAGATCGGTTCTCGTAATCTCTTGGAGAAGAGATTGAAGGCTAGCACCTGAGTATCTGCCAAACTGTTCGTGTGGATCATCGGCAGAGGAAGGACACGAGTCTGTGGACTTCTTGGAATTGCGTTTTTCAAAGCAACCGTCTGATTGAGGTAAACGTCTTTTCTTTCTGGTATAAACACAAGTAGTGGATCCTTTGGAGGAGATTATAAGGTTTTTGTAAAAATTTAAATTTTACCTTTTTTCCCTGCGCTCGCTCTATAATCTCGAACAGTGGTATCAGAGCCAGGCTATCTGTGTGTTTATGCTAGTTTTGTGAATATACATGTTGATGTATGTTTATACATTTACCGTTTTCATTCGATATGCTCGAATTTTGCAATTGTCCACCACACGATTTTAATCGAATCTAAGAATGGTGCAAATTTATGTATTTGATACATAAGGTAATCAATTTGATTGATTTAAAAATTTACTTGAAAAGTTTAGGTCTTGACTGAAAATTATAAATTGTGAATTTATAAATTTTGGGTCAATAAATTCGACTCCTTGAATATGATTCTTGAATTCCTGAATTATTGATGCAAAACTTATTTTTTCAAGAAGGCATGTTAAATTGCACAAACCCTAATTGAACACAATTAAAAGTCATTTTTTTGGTGTTGTTGATGCCGTGTATATATATATATATATGAATTGTTCATGTATGTTTGAGTATGGTGTTGGATATGGCTCTAGGTCTTATTTTGGTAAATACGGCCTGCGTGTCGTCTCCCTAAATTCTAGGTCTTATGTTTGAGTATGGTGTTTGAGTATGGTGTTCAATGAACCCGATTATTGAAATTGCTCCCTCATATGTTCAAATGAGGTTTCCCAATGTAATTTTTCTTTTTCTTTTAGAAAAATTCTCTCATTGGCTTGAGGGAATTTAGGGTAGATGAGCCATATCTAAACACGGTTAATTTATGCATTTAGTTTTTTATGAGATACAAATTGGCGCTAGATGTATGTTTAGGGGGCAAGATTTTAACATGCAAATTTCATATTGTACGCACAACCACGTATTCGATACGAGCGTAGGATTTTGTATGAGATACAAAATTCGTGCATGTGTTTATATGTATATGATACATGGGGACAAACACTTGGCATACTCGTTTAATTTTAAAATTGAATTTAAAATTGAACCAAAATTGAATTTAAAATTGAACCCTTATAAAATCTTAAGTTTTAATGCCATCAATAAAACACACTTTTAAAATCTTGATCATTGTGGAGCGGTGATAGCCCAAGCTACACGTATCTACTTTTATCTTGAGGAGACACGGGTGAATGGAAGATTCAACACAATGCCTTATTGAAATCTTGGTTTATTGGAAGCGGTGATAGCCCAAGCTACACGTGTCTAGTGGGCCTTGATGATTAAGGGGTTGGGCTTTCGACTCGTTGTTTTGAGTTTGGCCATTCACAAGTTTTATTGTGTGACTTAATGGGGTTATTAAATCGGATTTGGACCTCAAGGCATTAGATGGGATAAACATGCCATAATAAGTATCATGCGATGATACAGTCCCATAAAGATCTAAGAGTCACATGTGATGTGATTGGTAAAGAGTCACCTACCTAAATAACCTAAGGTTGCATTATCGCCCAAGCGAAGGTAATCTTTGGTGAAATATGGGTCTTAGCCACTAATAATAATTTTGCTGGGTTTTATAAAATGGTGGACCTTTTGCTAATTAACTTTCATATCTTAAATGTAGAATCATGGCAAACAATACAAGTTCATCGTTATCACTGCGATTTATCCTTGAGAAGGATAAGTTAAATGGGACGAACTTCCATGACTGGTTTCGTAATTTGAGAATTGTTCTCACCCAAGAAATGTGATGGAGATTGTGCCCTAGGGCCAATCATTTTATATGTATGAACATATTGATTGACTAATTTATAGATGATAAGTTGAGTCGTTATCACATTATTAGCATGTTTACTGTGATAACAATCCTTGATTAATTATGTGATAATTATTCTAAACCGTCCCTGGTCGATTATTCATGTGGGAATGTGAATGAACTAAGACCAGCATGACTTCGGTGTATGGAGATACATGCATACGATGCTTTACGAGAGTCATGGTGCAATTATGTAAGGGGTTCCAAGTTGCTGGACCGACCTGGAGAGTCCTGCATGGGTTTAGTCATGAGCTAGCCTCTCCTGTACACCTGTCACGATGCCCTTAGACCTGAGGTCTTGACTATTCCGGCGTTGTAGATGTCAAACTTTGACCTAGTCCAACGTTGCCCGTAGCAGGGTAGCCATACAGGCTAGGTACGAGTTTGGTTGTTTACCGTGCTGAGGAATGTGGTTGACCAAGAAGGAATTTTGTCCCTCATTAAGTTGAGAGATATTTAACTGGGCCCCTCGATGAGTCTGTCCAAGGAATGTGTGGCCCCACAGGGAAATGGGACTAACTCAAGGAATCGAGAAAGTTATGGTTTGGATTAAGGATGACTTTCCCGTGCCTTATCCATGACCAAAATATCGTGTGACAATCGGGATTGAGACAAGGTAGTACTAAGGTTAAGTCGTTTGGTGTTAAAGCGATAAACTCACGTGTTTTGGTTAGTCGTGATGGCTTGCTAGAGTGCACTCTCGACTTGTGAGTCATAGAGATGGCTTGCTGCCAACTTCACGTGAGGGCTGCTGGGTCACACACGAGCAGGATCAAGACACCGTATTGGGACACGTATTTGGGTTTAATTCGTGAGTCACTTTAGTGACACAATTTAAGACATAGTTGAATGTCTGGGACATGAAGTCTTGTCTTAAATAAAATCTACGTTTGTGATATTTAAATTTGTTAGACAAGTTTAAATATATTAATTGTTAAATAGTTAATTTGATTAATCTATTTACAATTAAATTCTTGTTTAAAATATTAGGGAATAACAAGAAGAGAGGGTGGCACCTCTTCTTCATTTTATTAATAAAATTGTTTTGTTAATTTGAATTTGAATTCAAGATTTGATTTTGATTTCAAGATTCAAGTTTGAATTAAAGATATTAGGGTAATATTTTAATTCAATATTGTTAGGGAAATTAATAAGTTAGTTATAACTCCCTAAAAGTTAGGGTTGTTATTTTAATTATTAAATTCCTATGTATATATGTATGAGGTTGGCGCATGTTTTGAAAAATCAAGTGCAAGATTTGATCTTGCAATTTGATTTTAAATATGCAAGTCGAATTTTAGGGTTAGAATATTAGAGTAATATTTTAATTAAAAATTCAATTGCTCATGACTCATTCCAACCAATAGGGTTTGGGCATTCAAGATTTAGTTTCAAGATTTGATCTTGAAATTTAAATTTGGATTTCCTATTAATCTTGAATTATAATATTAATGTAATATTATAAATCAAGATTTGTGATTCCCTAAAATATAATATTTACAAAATTATTTTATTTACCAATTTAGGGATTCCCTAATTAGATTTAGGAATTCCCTAATTTTAGAATGAGAATATATATATATATATATATATGTGCACACAAAAAAAAGTCGACTTACTTTAGACCTTTTAGTGAGACTAAAAGTTCGACTTTCCTAAGCTAGTGAGAGAGTGAAAATTCGAAAACCCTAGTTTTAGAGAGAGAGAAGTCGATTTTTCTAAGAGAGTAGAGAAGTTCGACCAAGACCCTAAAAGGTTTAGGGGTTTGAGTTGAGCCTTGTGTGTGTGAGATTAATGCGCCACTTTGATTCTTGGGAATTCAAGAAGTGTTCTTGAAGTTCGCCACTTGGTTCTTGGGGATTCAAGAAGTGTTCTTGAAAATCCAAGATTTGTAGATTTGGTTCCCATAGTCTCCTGGGAAGAAGAGATTGGAGGCTAGCACCTGGGTGTCTGCCAAACTGTTCGTGTGGATCACCGGCAGAGGAAGAACACGCGTTGCTGTGGACTTCTCTAAATCGCAATTCAAAGCTACCGATTGAATTTTGGTAAACTTCTTTCCCTTACTAGTATAAACGCAGTTAGTGGATCCTGGAAGGAAATTATAGGCTATGTGAAAATTTTAATTTTTACACTTTTTCCGCTGCGCTCGCTCTATAATTTCCCAATAGTGGTATCAGAGCCACGCTATTCTTGTGTTTATTTTGGTTTTTGTGATGTACATGAGATGTATGTTGGATGTTTACAGTTTTTCATTCGTATGCTTAATTTTGCGAAAATCCACCACATGAATTTTTCGAACCTAATCTAAAGTTTGGTGAAAATTTATGTATTTGATACATAGGATAATCAATTGAATTGATTAAAATTTTTTTTTCTTGAATTTTGAGTCTTGGTCGAAATCCCTATATATATCTTTAATTAAAATTGTTTTAATTATAATATTGTAGGGTGGCTGAAAATTTTAAAATTATGAATTTATAAATTTTTAGGTCAATAATTCGAATTCTTGAATATGATTCTTGAATTCTTTAATTATTGATGCTAGGCTTAATTTTTCAAGAGGGCATGTTAAATTGCACAAACCCTAATTGAACACAATTAAAAATCGTTTTTTTTTGTGTGTTGTATGATAGCCGTGTATATATATATTTAAATATATGAATTGTTCATGTATGAGTATGGTGTTGGATATGGCTCTAGGTATTTTTGGTAAATACGGCCTGCGTGTCGTCTCCCTAAATTATGGATGTAATTTTATTTTAATTTTACCTCTATGTTGATATGAGGTTTTCCCAATGTAATTTTATTTTTCTTTTTAGAAAAATTCTCTCATTGGCTTGAGGGAATTTAGGGTAGATGGGCCATATCTAAACACGGTTATTTTATGCATTTAGATTATTTGTATGTGATGCAAATGGCGCTAGACGTATGATTAGGGTACGCGATTTTAACATGCAATGTTATATTTTACACAACAACCACGTATTCGATACGAGCGTAGGATTTTGTCTGAGATACAAAATTCGTGCAGGTGTTTATATGTATGTGATACATGGGGATAAACATTTGGCACACTCGTTTAATTTTAAAATTGGATTTAAAATTGAACCAAAATTAATTTTAAAATTGAACCCTTATAAAATCTTAAGTTTCAATGCCATCAATAAAACACCCTGTTAAAATCTTGTTCATTGTAGAGCGGTGATAGCCTCCGCTACACGTATCTACTTTTACCTTGAGGAGACACGGGTGAATGGAAGATTCAACACAATTCCTTATTGAAATCTTGGTTTGTTGGATGCGGTGATCGCCTCCGCGACACGTGTCTAGTGGGCCTTGGTGATATAGGGTTGGGCTTCGGCCTCGTTGTTTTGAGCCTGACCATTCACGAGTTTTATTTTGTGACTTAATGCGGTTATCAAATCGAATTTGGACGTCAAGGCATTAGATGGGATAAACATGCCATAATAAGTATCATATGATGATACAGTCCTATAAAGATCTAAGAGTCACATATGATGTGATTCGTAAAGAGTTACCTACCTAAATAACCTAAGGGTGCATGATCGCCTCCGCGACGGTAAACTTTGGTGAAATATGGATCATAGCCACTAATAATAATTTTGCTGGGTTTTATAAAATGATGGACCTTTTTGCTAATTAACTTTCATATCTTAGTTGTAGAATCAATGGCAAACAATAGTTAAGCGTTATCACTGCGATCTATCCTTGAGAAGGATAAGTTAAATGGGACAAATTTCCTTGATTGGTTTCGAAATTTGAGAATTGTTCTCACCCAAGAAAGGAAGTTTTATGACCTAGAAAACCCTCCCCTGAAGAGCATGCCAACGACACTCCAAGAGCTCAAAAGAACTGCTTATGAGAAGCACTTCAATGACTCTGTGGATAGTTGCTGCATATGATGCAGTCTTGATGGTTCAGAAAATCCAAGGGATAGGGAAGGGCAAAGGAAAGAGGAAGGCTAAAGCCTCGGTTGGTGAGACCAAGCCATGGGACAAGCCTAACCCACAACCTGCCAAGAAGGCAAAGCCTTCAAAGGATGCGATTTGCCTTTTAAGGAAATGCAAATTGTATTTGGAAGATCAAAAGAAGAAGAAGAGCGGTGAGGTCTCTACTTCTGGTATCTTCGTTATAGATGTTCACCTTTCCACTTTAATCACTTGGGTATTAGATACAACATGTGGTTCTCACATTTGATGTGAAGGGTCTTAGAGACAGTAGAAAGCTGGACAGAAGCGAGGTGGACCTACGTGTGGGCAATGGAGCAAGAGTTGCTGCTGTTGCTGTGGGAACATACGAGCTTGTGTTGCCCTCTAGGCTTATTATATAATTGTTATTATGTACCTTCATTGAGTTCAACATTGTTTCCCTTTCTTATTTGGATAAGGAAGGTTTTACATGTGTAAATGGCAATGGAAGGTGTTCTATTTAAAAAGACAATGTTTTATTTGTTTATGGTGATTTGCAAGATAATCATTACGTCTTAAAATTAGAACGACAACACGATAACAATATCTATAACATTGATACCAAAAGGATTAAGATTAACGAATCAAATCCTACATACCTTTGGCATTGTCGTTTGGGCCATATAAACAAGAAATGCCTAGAGAAGCTCCATAAAGATGGACTTCTAAATTCATTTGATTTTGAATCATATGATGCTTGCGAATCTTGTTTACTTGGTAAGATGACGAAGACGCCCTTCACTAGGCACAGTGAGAGAGCACCTGACTTATTGGGAATCATACATAGTGATGTATGTGGACCCATGAGTACTCAAGCTAGGGGTGGTTACTCCTACTTCATAAACGTTCACTGACAACGTCAGTAGGTTTGGCTATGTCTACTTAATGAAGCACAAGTCAGAGTCTTTTGAAATGTTCAAAAGATTTCAAAGTGAAGTAGAGAACCAACTTGGCAAGAAAATCAAAGTCCTTCGATCTGATCGAGGAGGCGAGTATTTGAGCCAAGAGTTCGTTGATCATCTTAGAAGTTGTGGGATAGTCTCACAACTTACCCCTCCTGGAACTCCACAGTGGAATGGCGTTTCTGAGAGGAGGAATCGAACTTTATTAGATATGGTCCGATCTATGATGAGTCAAGCTGATCTTCCGCCATCCTTTTGGGGGCATGCTCTAGAAACTGCTGCGTTCACACTTAATCGTGTTCCGTCTAAGGAAGTTGAGAAGACACCATATGAGATATGGAATGGGAAGAGGCCCAGTTTGTCTTACCTCAAAATTTGGGGATGTGAAGTTTACGTTAAGAAACAACCTAACGATAAACTGTCTCCCAAATCCCTCAAGTGTTTATTTGTGGGATTCCCCAAGGAAACAAGGGGGTATTATGTCTGTAACATCCCATTGTCGAAAAGGGACTAAATCGCAAGATTTAGAAGTGTTACAAAATAAGTAACTATGAGTTATGAGACTAAACATGATAAAAAAGGATTAAAATGAAATAAGTAGGAGTATTGTGGAAAGAATATAAGAATTAATGAGTGTTTAATTATTATTTAGAAAGTTTGGGGGGAGATTTGTAGTTTTGACATTTGTTATAAATAATATATATATAAAAAGAAAGAGGGAGAGATACGGATGAGTAACAAAAAAAAAGGACAGAAATGAGAAAGAGAAAGAGAGAGTCGAAGGAAGAAAGAAAAGAAAGAGAGAAAGAAGAAAGGAGGAAGAAGAAGAGGAGAAGAGGAAGAATTGCGGATATCTCCACATCCAACGATCCGTTTTTGACGCTCTACCCCTCGAATCAAAGCTGAGAACGAGACGAAGCTAATCCTAGTTCCATTTCGAAATTCCAACGGTTAGATCTAAAGTAATTCGAGATCGAAAAACGACGCCCTAACTTGGAAACTGCAGAATTTCTGAAGTTTTAGGACTAAATTGTTCCTAGGTAGGGTTCTTCTCTTTCTCCTCACTTCAAGGCAATTCTTCTTTCATTTGTTTGGTTAGGGTTTCTAGAGTTGAATGATTTGTTGATAATGATGTTAAATGTATGATTTATGGTATGAGAAGAGTTTTTAGTGTGTATATTGTTAGTTGAACATGTTTAGAATGAGAATTTGTTATAAGTGCATGAGGTTTGAGAATTAGAGTTCATATGGGTTGGAGAATGAATATGTGATGTTTCATGTGTTTATTAATTGAAATATTGTGTATGTTTATGATGTTTGATTGTTGGAATTTGGAAATTAGTTGGTAAAAGGATATGAGTTGGTTAATAAATGAAAATGAATATAAAGTAGTTTGCTTGAAATAGATGAGTTTGATATGTGAAGATTGAAATTGATGAGTTTACTTTGTATGAATTGTTGTGTATATCTATAGTGATTGATAGATGTTGAGATTCATGTTCTTGCATCCCTTTAAAGATTTGGGACTAGAATGCAAGTGAAAATACATGGAAAGTGTAGTTCAAATGATTGATAAATGATGTTTTATAAGTTGTATAAGAGGTGTAAGGAATATGGAAATGGTTTGTGTAAATAAATGAGAATGATGAATTAGAATTGATGATATGAAATGTGAATTATTGCTAGCTGAATGAGTTGATGATTAATTGATTGGCATTGAATTATCAATGTTTGATGTATGTCATGATTCACTGAGGGGTGAGTCTCTCCCCGTGTATTCGCGATGAGTATTCGAGTAATGGCTATGGTGGATTCCATAGTTGGCCTAAGTGTGGATTCCTTAGGTGACAGGCTGATTGGTATGTGCGCACACCGGGAGACGTTCCGAAAGCCTGGGTCGTGATGACCACTGGTATTTGAACATGACATGTGCGCTGGTTACCTATGATGGGGTATTGGTTGACACGATTTGTCACCGCCAGCTCTATGGTATTGTTATTCATTACGATATGTTGTTGTTGTGCTGGTATTCCTGTATAGGGGTACTGGGCCCTATATGGATTAAGTGTTTGTTGGGAATTGTGTGATAGGAATTGTGCCCTAGGGCCAATCCTTTTTGATGTATGTTATGAACATATGGATTAATTTATAGAGATAAATTAATGGTTTTAATTTATAGGAATTGTGCCCTAGGGCCAATCCTTTTTGATGTATTACGTTCCATGTTTAAGTTCAAACATTATATCACTTTCTTATTTGGATAAGGAAGGTTTTATTTGTATGAATGGCAATGGAAGGTGTTCAATTTACAAAGATAATGTGTTATATGCTTATGGAGATCTGCATGATAACCACTATATCTTAGAATTGAAACAAAGACATAATAATATCTATAACATTGATACTAAAAGGACTAAGGTTGGCGAACCTAATCCTACGTACCTTTGGCACTGTCGTCTGGGCCATATAAACGAGAGACGCCTTGAGAAGCTCCTTAGATATGGACTTCTAAGATCATTTGATTTTGAATCATATGATGCTTGCGAATCCTGTTTACTTGGCAAGATGACAAAAGCGCCTTTCACTGGACAAAGTGAGAGGGCATCTGACCTATTGGGAATCATACATAGTGATGTATGTGGACCCATGAGTGTCCAAGCCAGAGGTGGTTACTCGTACTTCATTACGTTCACTGACGACTTCAGTAGATATGGGTATATCTACCTGATGAAGCACAAGTCAGAGTCTTTTGAAATGTTCAAAAGATTTCAAAATGAAGTTGAGAACCAACTTGACAAGAAAATAAAGATCCTTCGATCTGATCGAGGAGGCGAATATTTGAGTCAAGAATTCACTGATCATCTTAGTAGTTGTGGAATAGTTTCACAACTGACTCCTCCTGGAACACCACAGTGGAATGGTGTGTCTGAGAGGAGGAATCGAACCTTATTGGATATGGTTCGATCTATGATGAGTCAGACCGATCTTCCGCCATCCTTCTGGGGGTATGCTTTAGAAGCTGCCGCGTTCACACTTAACCGTGTTCCGTCTAAATCCGTTGAGAAGACACCATGTGAGATATGGAAAGGGAAGAGTCCCGATTTGTCTTACCTCAAGGTTTGGGGATGTGAGGTTTTTGTTAAGCAACAGCCTAACGATAAACTGTCTCCCAAATCCCTCAAGTGTCTATTTGTGGGATACCCTAAAGAGACGAAGGGGTATTACGTCTACTGCCCAACTAACAACAAAGTGTTTGTGGTCAGGAATGGATTCTTCTTAGAGAAGGACCTTGTTTCCAAGAGAAACAATGGGCGTAAGATAGAGCTTGAAGAAGTTCAAGCTCCACAAGACACGCCAGAGGCGCAGACGGAAACTGGAGAAGTTCCACAAGAGGTTGTGGAAGCTCCTTCGCAAACATAAGGACCACGAAGGTCTGATAGAACACGTTTCCAGCCAGAGAGATACTATGGATTTCTCGTGACTGAAAACAAGGATGTGTTGCTCACGGAGCGTGGTGAACCCACCACCTATCAAGAGGCCATCGTAGATCCCAACTCAGAAAAATGGGTTGAAGCCATGAAGGCTGAAATGCAGCCCATGTACGATAACCAAGTTTGGACCTTGGTCACTCCACCTGAAGGGGTAAAACCCGTAGGGTGCAAGTAGGTTTTCAAGGAGAAAACCGACATGGACGGCAACGTCACCGTCTTCAAGGCGAGGCTAGTTGCGAAGGGATTTACGCAACGTCATGGTATAGACTATGACGAAACGTTTTCGCCTGTTGCAATGGCCAAATCCATTAGGATCCTCCTTGCCATAGCTGCATATTACGACTATGAGATATGGCAGATGGATGTCAAAACAGCATTCCTTAACGGAAGGCTGCCCGAGGATGTGTATATGATACAACCCGAGGGGTTTGAATGTCCTGAGGCACCAGACAAGGTGTGCAAGCTTCAGAGATCCATTTATGGATTGAAGCAAGCATCCAGGAGTTGGAATCATCGTTTTGATGAGGTCGTCAAAGAGTTTGGCTTCCTACAAAACCCTGACGAACCTTGTGTTTACAAGAAGGTTAGTGGGAGCACGATTGTGTTCTTGGTACTGTATGTCGACGACATACTACTCATTGGGAATGATATCTCAACTTTAGAGATTCTAAAATCTTGGTTGGGAATATCCTTTTCAATGAAGGACCTAGGATAAGCCGCCTATATTCTAGGAATCAAGATCTATAGGGATAGATCTCGTAGGCTTCTTGGGTTGAGTCAAAGCACATACTTGGTTAAGGTACTGAAGAGGTTCAGTATGCAAGACTCCAAGAAGGGATTCATTCCGATGAATCATGGGCTGACCCTAAGCAAGAAACAGTGTCCAAGGACACTTGTTGAGCGAGGTCGCATGAGTGGGATCCCCTATGCCTCGGCCATAGGATCCATCATGTACGCCATGCTATGTACCCGACCTGATGTGTCGTTTGCCCTGAGTATGACAAGCCGATTCCAA
>QANZ01032357.1:160560-189030 GCA_003254925.1 Chamaecrista fasciculata | reverse complement strand
AGAGATTAGTGAATTTTCTAAATGGACTCTTGCGGTTGGAGATGACAGCATTGAGAGGTAATTGAAGATGGACTTTTCCGGATTGAAATACCCTTGGATTTATTAATTAAGTACGATTGTGATCCTGTTCAACCTATTAGTAATGTTGTTTATCCAGATTTATCTTTGAACTCCTATGACGCGAATTATTTCACCGATCGAGCTATTCTTGCATCGACTCTTGATGAGGTCGATGATGTGAACAATTTGTTAGACCAAATTGCTGGTGATGAAAAGATCTACTTGAGCTCTGATAGCATATGCGAGGAAGGCCACTCATCATCCGATGCATATGAGACATACACTACTGAATTCCTCAATACTATTAGAGCTTCTGGTATGCCCTCCCATGAGATTAGGTTGAAAGTTGGAGTTCCTATTATGTTAATTCGAAAAATTGATAGAGCTATTGGTTTATGTAGTGGAACAAGGTTGATTGTTTCGCGCCTGAGTGACCATGTTATTGAAGGTATTTTAATGTTTGGCAAGTGTGCTGGTGAGAAGGTTTTAATTTCTCGCATGAGTATTATACCTTCTGACATGAAGCTGCCTTTCAGATTTCAACGCAGACAGTTTCCAATTACTGTATCATTTTCTATGACAATCAACAAGAGTCAAGGTCAATCTCTCTCGACAGTTGGTATATTCCTTCGTCGAGATGTATTTACTCATGGTCAGTTGTATGTTGCAATTTCTAGAGTTTGGCCACGTTCTGGTTTGAAGATTTTAGTTTCTCATAAAGATGATGGACAATCTTATGTTACATATAATTGTGTTTACAAAGAGGTATTTCAAGGTTTGAGATGACTGTGCCAATATTAGTTATGTATTGTGTATTGTTCTATAGTCTTAGTTATTAAATTGTATGAACACTACCTTAGTGTTGATTTTATGTATTTAGTTTTTTACTGTTGTTGTTATTTATTTCTATATTTAGTTAGATTTTTATGTGTCAGATCAAACTATTGTTTTGTGGGTATTTATTGCATATATATTTTTTATGCATTATATTATAATTTTTCTTATTCATGCTGTCTAATTATTGATATATACTCATTCATGTATATATTAAGGTTATTTAAGTAAGTATTATTGTGCATGATTTACTTGAGACATTTACATCTCGCGCATCGCGCGGGGTTCATACTAGTTAAGTATTAACTGTATCTATTTTACATAAAACACATCTAAATTGTGGGACTTCAACATTCTACGATTTGAAAAAGGTTCCTTCAACTAGAAAAGATCGAAGTAGACTCACAACTCTCCAACTCTAATTAATATACACAAGTAATATTGGTATGTTAATTGCTATGATTAGTCATATTTTTTTTTATTATTTAAAATTAAAATCCGACGAATTCATAATCAAAAGAGCTTTGTATAAATTAAAAATGAAATGAAATTTTTATCCATCGTCTCATTCTCATGTGTTATGGAATGAAAACATGTATAAATTAAATGTCTCCACATTATTTCGGCCAAAAACAAATCTCTCCGCATTTCAATTTATATATTGGGTAAAATGCACTTTGGTACCCTGTGGTTAGGACTGAATCCACTTTAGTACCCTGAAAGACAAAATTTGACACTTTTGTACTCTGAGGTTTGCGCTGTTAGCACTTTGGTACCCTGTGGTTATTTTCCGTCAAAATTTAATAAAAAGTGATGACGTGGCTCAATCTTAGCCGTCGTTTCACCTATTGTTGCTTAAACCATATTTCACTCTTCAACAAGATTTCTTTTGTGCGTTTAGGTCCTCTCCCTTTGGTAAAACGAATCAAAACAAAACAAACTAAAAGAATTGATAGAGTTTTCTACAATTTCAAAATTTCATTTAAGTAGTTGTATTTGAATATGGGTAGGACTAAATTGTATTTATTTTCCAAATTTATGACTGATATGTAATTATCTCTTTTTCCTATTTCCCAAAATTACATTTTGACACCAAAAAGTTTTCGTAATTTTTATTTTAGTCCTCAAATATCATTTAGGGACTTTTTTTGTAAATTTTGAAACTAATTAGGGGAATTCTGTAATTTTTGCAAAAATTTTATAAATTTTATATTCTCACCATCGAACCACACAGTTTTAGGACTAAACTGCATTTTATTTTTCAAATTTAGGACTAATTTGTAATTTTATTCTTTTTCCAATATTTTTCATAATTACATTTTGACCCCAAAGTTTTGTTATAATTTTCATTTTAGTCCTCATATATTATGATTTAGGGATGTCATTTAAAATTTTGAAACTATTAGGGGGTATTTTGTAATTTTTGCAAAATTGCTAACAATTTTCCGTTAAATCTTAACGGAAAATAACCACAAGGTACCAAAGTGCTAACGGCGCAAATCTCAAGGTACCAACGTGTCAAATTTTGTCTTTCAGGGTACCAAAGTGAATTCGGCTCTAACCACAAGGTACCAAAGTGCATTTTACCCTTATATATTTGACCTCAATGTAATATACTAATTTCACAATATAAAAAAAATGTCTAATTAAAAAAATTACTATCTTATAGTTATTTAATGTAAATTGTTACTCAATGTAAATCTCATAAATTGATGGTATGGTCACTGTAGATCAAGAAAAATCACTATCTTCTAGAAGTCTCAATGTAAATCAATATCAATATTTTCTAACAAAAACTCCAATTAATCATTAATTATGGTCGATGTGGATCAAGAAATTTTTTTATATCATCATTATTACTTAACACTATTAACAATATTTAACATACGTTACATATGTTGTGATTATAATATCAAATACTTTAGTGCATATGTAACATATGCACTAAAGTATTTGATATTATAATATCAAATACTTTAGGGCAATCCAGCATTATTATAATATCAAAAATTACTTGTCAGCGCAGTGTTGGAGGCGAGACCGTTGGGAGCGGACGTTGACGGCGTGGTTCGGCAGATTGTCGATCTGCTTAGACGTCTCGATGTTTGGACACTCAGGCATGTCTGGCGTGAGGCTAATGGTAGTGCCGATCATCTGGCAGCGGTGGGACGGGATGATACAACTTCTATGGAGGTGATTCGCTACCTTGAGCCGCCGGCCGGAATCTCGCTGGTTCTGCTGCGCGACATCATTGGCGTTGGAAGGGATAGAAATGTTAGGCAGGGTTCGCTGGCTGTGTAGTGCTAGCTTGTTTTCGTTTGCTGGTTTTTTTGGTTTTTTGTTTTCGTTTTTTGTTGTGGGCCTAGCCCACCGTAGCCTACCAAAAAAAAAAAATACTTTAAATTTATCATAAGAAAAGCATTATGATTAATACAAAAAGAAAATTATTATCATAATTTTGATTAATACTTCCTCGGTTCACAATATCTGTCATAGTTTTGAGAATTCTTATATTTCAAAATATCTGATGTTTTATAAGATGAAAAAAGCATCAATTATTTTTTTATAATTTTATCCTCACCTATTCTCTCTTAATAATAAATATCCTTTGAAAATGAAAAAGAATAAATATGGGTAATATAATATTTTTATTTTATATTTTTTTAAGTTTAAGGTGAACTAATCATTTTCTTAGTCTGCATGCATTCATTAAATTATGAAAAATATTGTGAACCGGAAGTATTATTTTAAAAATGATGGTATGATTTGATTCTCATATAATTGATTGTCTTTAATAATAATGCATATAATTAATGTGAAATTAATTATAACAAATTTGATCCTTTCATACCCATCAAGGTTTCTAGAACAAAGTTAAATGCATTTTTACCTTTTTCTTTTCACACGTCAAAATTTCTCAAACACTTCAAATGAATTCACCGCAACGTCATTTTGTAGTGCCACGTGTAGCAAGTGACGATCGTAGAAGATCCGAAGAACAGGACAAACAAACGAAACGCTATAACTGAATTTTCGAATTCGGTCAAAAGCAATAACAGAAATTGAAAAAATTAAAAAATTAAAAAATAAAAAAAGTCAAATTCCCGTTCTATCCTTTTCAGAAGTTTTCGCTACACAGATTGCCGCCAAATTCGAGGTCTGTTACGTCTTTTCCACACTACCTTCAAAATTAGCCCCGCACGAACCATTGAGTCTCTTCTTCTTCCCTCATTACTTATTTCCTCTTCCACACTCTTTCTCACACACACACAAATACACTTTTTTCCATCTTCTTCAAACTTCCTTTTCCTTTTGGTCTCAAAACCTAAAGGAGAAAGAAAGAGAAAATCAAAATAAAGAAAGAAAAAAAGAAAGAGAAAATCATAGAAAAAGAGAGAAAGAAAGAAAATAAAAAAAAAGAGAGATCGGAATCGGAGAATGGCGGCGGCGGACGGCAGCGAGTATTTCGACGTTGGATCGATAGGGAGCGAGAGTTTCGCTCGGCCGTCGAACGCGGAGACGTTGGAGGCGGACGAGGAGGAGCTCCGGTGGGCGGCGCTGGCGAGATTGCCGTCGCAGAAGCGGAAGAACTACGCGCTTGTTAAGGAATCGGTGCCTGAGGCAGAGGAGGAAGGCGAATCGCCGGGAGCATTAATCGATGTCAGGAAGCTGAGTCGAGCTCACCGTGAACTCGTCGTCAGGCAAGCATTAGCTACCAACGATCAAGACAATTATAAGCTCCTTGTCGCCATCAAAGAAAGACTAGACAGGTATCTTATATGTCGTCGATTTTTCTTTTTAATTTCAAAATGTTGTTCATGAAGATTCATATATATCAGATTCAAGTTAAATTTCTATTTAAATTTAGTTTAATTTCAAAATGTTTGTTCATGAAGATTCATATATATCGGATACAAGTTAAATTTCGATTTAATTTAAGTTTAAGCTTGGTATATCTTGTCGTATGCCGAATTGGTATTCTGTTATGTATGTTCGTATCTGTATCGATCACTAGCTAGTGGTTAATTAATTGTTGATTAGATGTAATGTACTTTTGGATTTTGGTGAATATATATATGCTTGTGTACAGAAATGGATCGTCTGCTATATATTCATTTTGCAGTCATATATATGTTTTGTTTTGCTATTTTTTTGTGACAGAGTTGAGTTGGAGGTGCCGAAGATAGAAGTGAGGTATAGGAACTTGAATGTTGGGGCTGATGTTCAAATTGGTTCAAGAGCTCTGCCAACTCTAATAAATTACACACGGGACGCCTTAGAGGTTTATTTTGGATTTCTTTCTGTGTAATTTTAATTCCTGAATCCTGATCAATAACGTAACTCTAGTGTCTTTTGTGTTTACTCCTCTCCATATTCTTTGGGTTTGCGCGCAGAGTCTTCTAACCAAATTGATGTTATTTCGACCTAAAAGGCATTCTCTAACCATCTTGAATAACATTAGTGGCGTCATCAAACCTGGAAGGTGATGTTTCTTTTCTGATTGGTTTCCCTTTGCTCTTTTTTGGCGTATGATTGTCTGGGTTGAAGTAATTTCTCGTTCATAATTAATTAATGAATAAAGCTTTCGTCGAGTAAAATTTATGGTTTCATCACTAATCCTACTTTTACAACTGTATTAAACAAGCAAATGTAGGGGTGTTTACGGGCTGCGTTGGGTTGGGTTTATGGCGGGTTGGTTCGGGCTTATTAATTTATTTGGCGGGTTTGGTTGGGCTAAAGAAAATAATTGAGTCAACCCAAACCAAACAGTGGCGGGTTGGTTTGGGTTGGGTTGGCGGGTTGGCCCATACTAGTTTTTTTTTATTTTTTATATATTTATTTTATAAAAAAATTGGTCTCTCTTAAATTTTTTTCTTTAATTTGGTCCTTCACAATTTGTTTTTTATGGACTAAATTGAGAATAAAAATTTATTAATTGACCAAATTGTAAAAATAATATTATTTGTGATATTAAAATAGAATTTTAACTAAATAAAAATTAATTTTATTTTTTATTTTATATTTTTGCGGGCCGGCGGGTTGGTTTGGGTTGAGCGGGCTCAAAATCTTGAAACCCGTAGTCCAACCCAAACCACAGCGGGCTCAACTTTTTGAACCCAAACCAACCCGCCAGCCCAACCCAAACCAACCCAAACTAATAGGTTGGGTTGGTTTTAGCGGGTTGACGGGTTAGCCCAACCCAATGAACACCCCTAAGCCCATGTCTTAATATGAATGTTAAGACCCCACATAACTGATTTGGGCGATTCCAGCCGGATCAAGTAATAGTAGTTGGGGTTTGGTATTTATGACGTTCGAAGTTCGAACGTGATTAGGATGTATTAAAGCAGCGAGGCGTCACAAGCGAAGTTTCTTTACCAGAGAAGTCCAGGAGTTTCATGTGTACTTTATTTTTGTGGTAAAATTCATGTGTACATGCTTTGTGGTGTTAGTTATTCAACTTTTGTTGTGTAGGATGACTTTGCTATTGGGACCTCCTGGTTCGGGCAAATCTACACTGCTTTCAGCTCTTGCAGGCAAGCTTGATGCCAATCTAAAGGTAAGTAGAACGTAATTTTATTGATTGATTAACACACATACTTTTCTTCGCTTAAGAATATAGACACATAATATGAAGGAAACTAATTTAAATAAAATTGTTGTAAGCTAATTGGTCATGACTCATGAGTACGTGTGCGTGTTTATACATATATATATATACTGTATACATATTGAACTCTAACCTTCTGATTAGAGTAATCTACATAATTGGAAGATTTAAGTAATTTTCTTTTTGTAGAAAATGTAAAAGCATTTAATTAATTCATTTCTTTTATATATACAAAAAACTTAAAACGCCTGCGCACTCAAATTTTTTATTTTTAGTGAAAAAGTTGTTTTTTCTTGGGTCCAAAACAAAAAGGTATAGATGGAAGGTCCATTCTTACGAGTTACCATAAATTTGGATATTTTAAAGTGAAGTTATTAATACATTTCGTACAGTTTAGAAATAAGGAGAGAGAGTAAAAAAAAAAATAGAAGTCCCATAAAATAATAAAGTGTATTAAGCTTTACATTTTATCTCTTCACTTCTTTCCTATGAAGCATGGACACTGATACGAATACAGACACACGTCAGATTTTTAAAATTATACGACACGACATATATTTATATATATAAATAATTAAAAATCTATAAATTTTGATGAAAATTTTAAAAACTACAATATTTATCCGTAATATACGACATATGTGATATTATTTTATATTGTTTCTCATGTTAAAGTTACAAAAATTTAATTTTATATTTTAAAACTTATAAATATGTGTCGTGTGAGTGTCATACGGGTGTCGGACACATACACGTATCTGACACACGACACGCTATTAAAATGAAGTGTTCATACTTCATAGCTTCTTCCAATGAGTTTAAATTGCACAAAATGTACCAACAACTCTTATTTTAGAGGATCAAATATTGCTTACCATTTGATAAGAATACATTTTGAAGAATTTATAAGTAATTAGCTTAAAAGTTTTGTTAAAATTATTAACAATGAGAAGAGATATAGTGAAAATGTATGGACTCTAAAACAATATATATAGTGTATAGACCTCTTATTTTGTCTCTCTACCTCTTATTAATCTTTAAACTACACAAAATGTACCCAGAATTCATATTTTAGAGGATCCGAATTTTGCTTACTACTTGATAAAAATACATTTTGAAGAATCTAGAAATGATTAACTTAAAAGTTCTATTGAAATTATTATCAATGACGAGAGTCAAGAAGAGATGTGGACGGGGTGATTCTCGGATTAAGTAGATAAGGACTTCTGGAATTGTTTGCTAGCCTGTTGCCTAGGTGGATTAGTGAATCGGGTTTCAGCTGTAACACTAGATAGTAGATACGCTTAAATTCTTAGAAAACCTGTTCTGTTTTATTTTTTATTAAATTATTTTTGCTATTTTACTCTGCAGAAAAGTGGTAGTATAACATACAATGGACACGAACTAGATGAGTTTTTTGTTCAAAGAACATCTGCTTACATTAGCCAAACGGATAATCACATAGCAGAGTTGACAGTACGAGAAACTCTTGATTTTGCTGCTAGATGTCAAGGTGCAAGCGACGCTTTTGCAGGTATATTATGTCTACAGTAATATGCTAAGGGTTTTATATTTGATAGTTTAATTTTTTCTACACGTTTTGCATCCAAGATGTATCTTAGAATCTCTTCAATTTTCTTTCTACCAAATTTGTAACAACTTCATGAATGCCCCTCTTTCGCCTTCCCTTTCATTTATTCCTTTCAGATTACAGCAAAGATCTGAGCCGCTTAGAGAAGGAAAGGAACATACGACCAATTCCAGAAATTGACGCCTTCATGAAGGTTTTTACATGAAATGTGTACTATTGCATGAAAAATACTGCACGCTTACACTTGTCTATCCAGCGGTTGTCGCAATTTCTAATCTTTGAAGTTGAATTAAATCCACATTACACAGGCATCATCTGTTGGAGGGAAACAACACAGTGTGATGACAGATTATATTTTAAGATTGCTTGGCCTCGATATATGTTCAGAGACGATAGTTGGCAACGATATGCTTAGGGGCGTGTCAGGAGGCCAAAGAAAAAGAGTAACAACAGGTTTCTCTCTCCCCCCTTTTCCAGGAACTAACAGCATCTGTTTTGGGCTGAATATTTGGAACTTGTCGTTGCAATTTTGGAAGTTATTGATAATTTGATTTTACTGAATTATTTTTTTTCTGTTGCAGACAGAGTGGTTCTGTTTTAGTTCATTTCCCTTAATTTTATTTTTGCCCTTTAGGTCAAGTTAACTGTTAGAAGTTATAGTGAGTACTTTTTCCAGGAAGAAGGATTGCAAATTGCAATAGATGTCTTAGACTAATGAATGAGGGTTAAAATTGATGTGGAACCGCAAACTATCATTAGTTGGTATTGACGTGAGTTTTTGTTAGAATAGCCTCACAGAACTTTGTTATATACTTATATCATTTTTGAAACCCAAAAGTTAAGAATTTCATGAATTAGAATACTAAAAGATGCCACGCACTGATTTGAGTCGCGCAGTTATGGCAGTCAATGACATATTATTCATCACATTTTTTTTAGGAGAAATGATTGTTGGACCAAGAAAAACACTATTTATGGATGAAATATCAACCGGACTTGATAGCTCTACTACGTTCCAGATAGTAAAATGCATAAAGAATTTCGTTCATCAGATGGAAGCTACAGTACTCATGGCTCTCCTTCAGCCTGCGCCCGAGACATTTGAGCTGTTTGATGATCTGGTGCTACTTTCAGAAGGGCATGTGGTATATCATGGCCCTCGGGAGAATGTGCTTGAGTTCTTTGAGTCAGTGGGTTTCCGACTTCCACCTCGAAAGGGAATTGCAGACTTTCTTCAGGAGGTTTATATCCTTTAAAACTAACTTGGTTAAAGAGTCATTTTAGTCCTAAATGTATGCCCTAATGTTCATTTTGGTCCATTATATTTCAAAATATTCAAATTGGTCCTAAATGTTTGCAAAATGTTTCATTTTGGTCCCAAACTATTGAATATGGCTTGTTTCAAGTTCAAAACTGACGAGTTTAGAGCTACGTATTATTCTTGAAGAGTACTTTCTCTATTCATTGGAGCCGTCAGCAAACGAGGTCAAATCGGTCCTAAAAGTAAACACTCGTTTCATGGTCAAACAAGCAAAGTTGATCTTATTTTTCTCATTTCAAATTTGAATGCGATGAATTCAGAGCTATGAGTTCCTCTTAATAAGACCTTTGAACTTGAAATGAGAAACGAGAGAAATATAAAAAAATTCAATTGTTTGGGACCAAAATGAATAATTTTGCTAACATTTAGGACTAATTTGAATATTTTGAAACATAATGGACCAAAATGAACGTTAGGACATTCATTTAGGACTAAAATGACCCTTTGACCAACTAACTTTTATGGTCTAGTTCTTCATAAATTTTTTGGTTAACTTTTTTTATTTTCCTTATGGTCAGGTAACCTCCAAGAAGGATCAAGCTCAATACTGGTCTGATCCTTCAAAGCCATATAAGTTTCTCTCAGTTGGTGAGTTTGCAGAAGCCTTTAGAAATTCGAAATTTGGAAGAAATATGGAATCCATGGTAACTATTCCATATGATAAATCGAAGTGCCATCCTGCTGCTTTGGCCAGAACTCAATTTGCTATATCAAAGTGGGAACTCTGTAAAGCTTGCTTTGCACGAGAAGTGCTCTTGATCCGCAGGCACAGGTTTCTTTATATATTTAGAACCTGCCAGGTATGGTTGCTGTAATTTTGTTTTTAAATTATGCTCTTATTCTCTAAAATAAAATTGCTAATACGATACTACCAAAAAAATAAAAAATTGCTAATACGATTCATGTCAATATATTTATAAATTTAAAAAATACTTAAAAATGTAAATAGTTACTTTGCTTTTCTTTAATATAATGAAAAAATAATGAAAATAATTTTTCTTCTTATAGTTTGTTTATATTATATATTTTATCAATATTATAATATATAAAACGTACGTTATTTAAAAATTAAAATGATTTTGGAATGTAGGGAAAAGCCTAGCTAGAACTATCTGTTTGAGAGCGAGATTTATTAATAGTTCATGTATATATTGACAAGCTCATAGACACCAACGTAATGGCATCCAACTTTAATTTAGATAATTCATTAGCTGACTTAATCAAATTCTTTCTTTTTGATATCTCGCTCATTAATATTGATGGTGATTTAAATTTTAAGGGTGGAATAAACTTGTATTAAGGATGTAAAGTGGGATCTGGCAAAAAANGAAAAAAAAAAAAAAAAGGATGTAAAGTGGGAGAAATATTATTGAGAAGTCCTAGGCTACAGCGAGATGGAAACTGTTACGATGCGTGACAATAAGTCAACTTTTTTTTTAATTATTTACATCATTTGGATGATATAAATATGTTATAACGAATGTGTAACTTAAATATCCAACCCAAAGTTTCGTTGGATTTAGGAGTACTTCCAGAATAAATTAATTAAGAAAAATTTATGGAAAGTGGATAACTTTAGTTACTCAATTTGTGATGTTTGATCTATTTTATTTTATGTTGAGATTTATAATAAAATTTATTGTAAAAATCTCAACAAAAAAAAAATAGATCTAAAATAGTTAAAAGGGCAAAACATTCTTTCGTGTCCTTAACGTTTGCGGTGATTTTCAGTTATGCCCCTAACGTTTCATTTGTGTCAGTTGTGCCCTTAATGTGAATCGTTAGTTTCAATTATGCCTCCACCCTCGTTAGTGTATCGTTTTTTTAGAATTTTTGAGCTTCGATCCGTGTTCATTTCAATTTGTTTTGATAAATGAGTTTATGGGTTCTCATTTTCGGCTCTTAAGGATCATTTTACACATGGAAATTTTGAGAAAAATGCTTCGTTTTGCTGCATTTCGTTTTGGTCCTTTTTGGGGTTCATCGGGTCCGATTTTCTTCGGATTTGGGGCTATTTTGAGCTTAATCTTTGAAATTAATCCAAGGAATCAAGTTTGTGATTTCCGAAAATTAAAACTCAAATGAAATCTGATCAAAACCGAGCTCAAATCGTGAGAAAATAGTATTTTTTTTTTGTGGATGATTGAAAGTGGGGGCATGATTGAAACTAACGTTTCACATTGGGGGCACAACTGACACAAATGAAATGTTAGGGACATAATTAAAAATCACCACAAACATCAGGGGTACCAAAGGGTGTTTTGCCTAGTTAGAAGTATCTCTCTTTCTATGGCACAATCCTTTTAATTATTGTATTTTCATTTGACTCATTTCTCAATAATCTTAGGTATCTTCATGATGTCATGTTGTCAGGTTGTATTTGTCGGATTTGTGACATGCACTATATTCATTCGATCAAGATTACATCCTACGGATGAGAGTAATGGAATTCTTTATCTGTCGGCTCTATTTTTTGGACTGGTTCACATGATGTTTAATGGGTTTTCCGAGCTACCTCTCATGATATCTCGGCTTCCAGTCTTTTATAAGCAAAGAGATAATTATTTTTATACTGCATGGGCTTGGTCTTTTTCTAGCTGGGTTCTTCGCGTGCCTTATTCTGTTATTGAATCTGTGGTATGGACTGTGGTTGTGTACTATAGCGTTGGATTTGCCCCTTCTGCCGGAAGGTGTCTATTTGAATACATTTTTTTTCTTCCTAACTTATGTTGTGATATATATATATATACACATACTCACTCTGTTAAATATCACAGGTTCTTTCGCTACATGTTTTTACTTTTTACAATGCACCAAATGGCGTTAGGTCTCTTTCGGATGATGGCTTCGATTGCTCGGGATATGGTTCTTGCCAATACATTTGGATCAGCTGCACTCCTAATTATATTCTTGCTGGGAGGATTCATTGTCCCCCAAGGTACGCCACGCCAAGCCGCAATCTAACTATTAATTAGACAAAAGTTATTTAATTTGACTGTTATCTTTTTAGGAATGATTAAGCCATGGTGGATATGGGGTTACTGGTTGTCACCACTTACCTATGGACAACGCGCAATTTCGGTCAATGAATTTACTGCTTCAAGGTGGATGCAGGTATTTTGTTGAGTCTAATATAATTTAACTTTTGTCCCGTTTTCTGTTAATTGATAGTGATACTAATTCATGTTTTCTAACATATATCGTTACAACATCAAATGGTCGTTGTAAGGGATTTCTGTGGAGTGTGGACTATAAATGAATTTACATAAACGGTCTGGTGTGTTTGTAGAAATCACCAACTGGGATCAACACAATTGGTTACAATGTCCTCAAGTTGAATAGTTTACCGACTGAGGATTACTGGTATTGGGCTGGTGTTGGAGTTTTAATCCTCTATGCGATTTTCTTCAACAACATGGTCACTTTGGCCTTGGCCTATTTGAATCGTAAGCGAGTTAATTTCCTTATTTTCAAAAAACACTAATTTATTACCTGCATTTTATTTAATTACAATTTATTCTACAGGACAACGAATTTCCCTCTATTTTTAAAAATTTGTTTTATTTTCTTTTCCCATTCCACATTTTTCTCCTGTCTCGTTTGAATTTTTGTGCTTTCCTACCACAGCACTTCGAAAAGCACAGACAATTCTTCTTCATGGTGACGTAGAAAAGGATTCTTCTGGAGATGGTAATTGACCAAAATATGCATTGTGTGTTTGTGAGACATTATATAGTTTAAAATATATTTTGACAAAGCGTTTCACAATTCATTACTTGGTGATGCAGTCAGCATCACGGTGAAGTCAGACGGATTGGGCGGGCCTGCTGGACAGAGTGGTAGAACTGGAATGATTCTTCCGTTTCAGCAATTGACAATGACATTTCATAATGTCAATTATTTCGTTGATATGCCAAAGGTGGGTTTTAGCTTCTATTGATTTATTAGAGTGTTATGAGTTATGCATGCAACAAGACAAACAATATAAAATGTAGGAAGCACAAACACTTTATTTTCCTTGTAACATGCTCTTGGTCAAGTCAGTTTTCAAACATTAAAAATTATTTTTAAATGAATTTTTGTAGATTTCAAGATATGAGATGCTCTATTAACCAATCAGAAGAAACATTAAAATGTACCTTAAGGGCACATGTTAGATAAGTCCATCTTTTAAATGAATTTTCGTAGATTTTAAGATATGAGATGCTCTACTAACCGATCAGAAAAAACCTTAAAATATATCCAAAGGGCACCATATAATATCTCTTTAGTCTTTAGTCTTTACCATAACTACTTGTTTTATGAACAGGAGTTAAGTAGGCAAGGTATACCAGAAACCAGATTGCAGCTTTTGTCAAATGTGAGTGGAGTTTTCTCGCCGGGCGTCCTTACAGCTTTAGTGGGGTCTAGTGGAGCAGGAAAGACCACTTTAATGGATGTGCTAGCTGGCAGGAAAACTGGAGGATACATAGAGGGGGAGATTAAAATCTCTGGTTACCCAAAAGTGCAACAGACATTCGCCAGAATATCAGGATATGTAGAACAAAATGATATACACTCTCCTCAAGTGACAGTTGAAGAGTCCCTATGGTTTTCTTCATCTCTTCGCCTCTCAAAGGATGTCAGCAAAGAGAAAAGACGTGTAATTAAGCTATTTTATGAGACAATTTTCGTCTGATTAAGGTGAATTTTTTTCCTCAATCCTCACTATTTCACTGGAATGATCTGTAGGAATTTGTTGAAGAAGTGATGAGACTAGTTGAGCTAGATACTCTGAGACATGCTTTGGTTGGCTTGCCAGGTAGTTCTGGCTTATCAACAGAACAGAGGAAGCGATTAACAATTGCAGTAGAGCTTGTCGCGAATCCGTCCATTATTTTTATGGATGAACCTACATCTGGTCTTGATGCCCGTGCAGCTGCCATTGTAATGCGAACTGTTCGAAATACTGTTGATACAGGAAGAACGGTGGTTTGCACAATTCATCAACCAAGTATTGATATATTTGAAGCGTTTGATGAAGTGAGTTCAATTACTATATTCTAGTCAGTTGACTTAAGTGATGAGCTTGGCTTACTTTTTTTTTAATTTTAAATATTCTCAGTTGCTTTTAATGAAACGCGGGGGACGAGTGATTTACGGGGGAAAGCTTGGTGCGCAGTCACAGATAATGATAGACTATTTTCAGGTAACATTACAATTTATTTATTATGCAAAATAAAGTTATATATTATGAAATCTACAACAACAAGAATGTTATATTATTTGATTAATTTATTTATCTTTGGCAGCTGTGTAGGCACTCTGCCTTCAAATTGTGAGGTTTTTCTCACATGTAAATATATGTCTAGCTGCATGTTAGAAACTTGCACATTGTTAAACCTTTTTTTTTTTTCAATACATGCACATTGTTGAATCAGTTATTATCATTTATAAGATTTCCTTTTTCACCCCTTCTTCTAAAAGAGGAACTATATGAACGGAGGAGTAGACCAAAGATGTATCTCTTCAGAGTTTAGGTCCTATTTTCCCTTTATTGGTTTTTAGGTTGACTCTTTTTCATGTGTGATGTTTTCTTGTATTCAATTATGAAACCAAACGCACCTTATTTTTTAATCTGGATGTCCTATCCAGGTTAGTTTTCAGCACCTCTTATTATCCAATGAAAAATGTTATAAAGAGCTAGCTTTAACTCTCAATCCTTGAGGTCTGCATAAAATCATTAAAAAAAATTAGTTTTCAGCCATTTTAAATTACAAATATAAATCTTGAGACATTCTAATAATAGAGAATTCTACCTTTATTTGACTTATCACCTGACCGTGCATGACTATGAGCATGAAATAATTAGGCACAATTTGTTTTTGCTGTTGTGTCCTTTGGTTTTTGTGGTTTTGCAAAACGAAATATCAGTGTGGTTTAGTTTAGGATGTGTGATGATTTTCCTATTTCCTTTTCAATGCAGAGTATCAGTGGGGTCCCTCCTATTCCAAATGGTTACAATCCAGCTACTTGGGTACTTGAGGTTACTACACCTGCGGCTGAGGAGAGACTTGGTGTAGATTTTGCAGTTGCCTATAGGAATTCCGAACAGTACAGGTGACTTTCATTATTATACCTTAGGTTCCATTAGTCAATTCTTTATTTTTGTTCCTATCTTTTAGGGAAATTTGGGGAAAGATGATTGAACAAAGCTCCTCCTTTTTTCTAAAAAAGAAAAAAGAACTTGTCCCAATTTTATGCCCGTGTAAGATTGTTTTCTTGTTAGAAGAATGACTAAAAATGTTTTCATACTCATGTCTGCCTCAACAGGGAAGTGGAACGTTGTATTAAGCAATTCGAACATCCTCCTCCTGGAACAGAACCACTGAAGTTTGACACCCTATATTCACAAAACCTCATGTCTCAATTTCTGCTGTGCTTGTGGAAGCAAAATCTTGTGTACTGGAGAAGTCCACAGTATAATGCCATGAGGCTATTCTTCACCACAATCAGTGCTTTGATATTTGGCTCCGTATTTTGGGACATTGGTTCAAAAAGGTGAACATCCTTTACTATCTCACTGTAGTATATTATTATTTGAGGGTCTGTGAATGCACCCTAAATCAGAGAGTGTTGACCAGAAGGAAGCTTCTGATTATATAAGGGCAGGTTGAAACTCCACTATGAAAAGTAGAATTTTGTTTTTTTTAGAAGAAAAAAACTGTCAATTATTTTCACTAATTAAAAAGTATAATTGTGGAATTCTTTGTTATTTATATTTTGTAGGTCAACAGCTCAAGAGTTGATGGTTGTTATGGGAGCTCTTTACTCCGCGAACTTGTTTCTTGGGGTCAATAATGCTTCTTCCGTGCAACCAATCGTTTCAATAGAAAGGACGGTCTTTTATAGAGAGAAAGCAGCTGGAATGTATTCTCCAATTGCATATGCGGTAGCTCAGGTTGGTGTCACAGTACTGGAATAGAGAAAAATCATTTCATTTCTTTTTATTTGGAGAGACATGTACTTTTAAGACAGTGTTCCATCAATTATGAATTATGATACACTTTTTCTTAAACGTCTTAGATAATTTCAAAATAATTTGCAAGGCAACTTACATGCTTTCTTAATTTGGTCAACAGGGGCTTGTGGAGATCCCATACATATTTACTCAGACAATTTTATTTGGCGTGATCACATATTTCATGGTCAATTTTGACAGAGAAGTTGGTAAGATTTCAGCTTCCTATATATATATATTATAAAGGTCAAAACCTCATTTTAGTCTTGATATTTATTTTAAATTTCATATTGGTCCCAAATATTTTTTGTTCTATTTTAGTCCTTAATATTTTCCAACAATTCAGTTTCGGTCCTTAACTACTGAATGTAGTCTATTCCATCTGATTTCAAGTCTAAACATGATAAAATTAGAGTTATTAGTAATTCTTAACGAGTTCTTTCTTTACTCAGTTGGTGTCTCATCGGTAAACAAAGTCAAATCGAACTTAAACTTGGGCCTGGAAGTGCATTGTTGGTGTCGTTTTTTCTCTTTTGTTTCAAGTTTAAATGTGATGATATTGGCACTGCATGTTACGCTTGATGGGTTTTTTTTCAATCCAGTTGGAGAAAATGACAAATCAAATTAAATAATACTTCCAAAGTTGGTACATGGTAAAACAGTTTATATTTATCCAACTTTATGTAACCAAAAAAAAAAAGAAACAATGGAGTCGTTTCAAATACCTTCCAGAAAATATTTTCCCAGTGCACTGTGATCACTTGATGCTTACATTTTTGTTTTTTGATAATACACTTGATGCTTACATGTCTATTGAAATATGTAATCCTAACTAATGTTTGCCGAAAAAAGAAAGGGAAGTTTATGTCTATCTTCTTTTTAATTTTTTTTTTCTAATTGAAATCGATATGTTATTGCAGGAAAATTCTTTCTCTACCTTCTCTTTATGTTCTTGTCGTTCACGTACTTCACCTTTTACGGTATGGTAGCTGTTGGTCTCACACCATCCCAACATGTGGCGGCCGTTATTTCATCTGCATTTTACTCTTTATGGAATCTCCTCTCTGGTTTTCTTATTCCGAAATCGGTGAGTACTGCAATACCTCTTGGTTCTAGATGAACATTTTCTTAATTCTAGTTTAAGAATTATATTAAAAAATTTTAATATAATTAAAAAGTAAAAAGTTAATAAATAGTATTGACGGATTAAGAAAACAGAACAATATAACAAGAAACTTGGGGCTTGTTTGATTCCCTTTTTTAAAAATAAATTTTTATTTTTAAAAATAAAAATTAAAAAATACATTTGATGACATTGTTTTATTTTTTATTTTAAAATTCAGAACATCAAATATTAATTTTAAAACTTAAAAAAAAAACTACTCAATTTTTCTGTATTTCGAAAATAATTTTAAAAAGTTGTTCTTCAAAATGAGAATCAAACACATCCCCATTTTTCAATTTTTTATGGCTTAAAAGTAATAAATAGTATTGAAGATTGGAAAAACAGAATAATATAACAAGAAACTTGGACCTTGTTTGAAAAAACAGAACAATACAAATTTACCATACTTGAATATATATCACAACTTTTTTAGGCTGTTAAGGACTCAAGGGTCAACTTTTTTTATAGTGGAGTCTCTTATATATCAGTTTTCCTATTTTTGCTTGTAACGCCTATGACTTGCAATGTTACAGAAAATTCCGGGGTGGTGGATTTGGTTCTATTATATTTGCCCAGTTTCATGGACGCTTCGTGGTATAATCACATCTCAGCTTGGAGATGTGGAAACCATAGTTGTAGGACCTGGATTCCAGGGCACTGTGAAAGAGTTTTTAGCTACAACTCTTGGATACGAGTCTCACATTAATGGAGTTCCAGCAGTTTTGGTGTCTGCCTTAGTACTCATGGGCTTTATTCTTCTCTTCTTTGCTGTCTTTGCTGTATCTGTCAAGATTTTGAATTTCCAAAGAAGATGATTAAATCGGATTATAGTTTTGAAGTATCAAAGAATTGCCAAGTGAAGAAGAAGGACAATATTCATTCCCTTTCAAATGTTGAGCTGAGATGCACTGCAGTTTTCTGGGTTCTGAGGCTCTCTGTTACATTCTTGCGGTTTAACCAGTGCTATTAGAAGGTAAACAAATTCTGTTTGTTCAATTTTTTATATAAGATAGATTTTTTTGTTCTTCGCTTGTTATTAGAAGAGATGAGTGATTCGTAATTTGTTGTCAGTCCAAAAGATGTATCTTTGGCAGAGTGAGGAAGGTGACAATTCAGTGATTATTTTTATGTAAGAAAATTTTGATAAATATAAACTATTTCTTCGTATATTTTTTTGTTGGTAAATTAAAGTTTTGGGTAAGTACAAGTATCCCACTAGGGTCAGTAAATACTTCACATCCTCTTTAAGAATTGACAAGAGAAATTTACATATCACTCATGAGATAACCCTCACATCGACTAGAGGAATCAACCCTCTTGTTGTGGGTAAAAGTCTATTGAATGACTGTATATTGAATGACTGAATCACTATATATATATATATATATCTCTTACAGGTTCATATATCTACTGACAGATTGGTGTGATGACTAGTCAATTTTTCTTTTTAATGTTGTATTTTTTAAAAAAGAAATAAGAATTTCATTAAAACAATTATTTTCTTAAATATATAGAAACAGGATTTTCAAAAACTGTGAAGGCAAAGAAGAAGAAAGAAGGAAAAGACTAGGGAGAGTGAGGCAGACGTTTAGAAGTGTTTTCTTAAATGGTAACCTGACAAGAAAATGATAAATTTATCTATGTACCATATTTAGTTTCAAATTGAATTACTCATAAATAGTAATGGAATAGTTTCTGGTTGAAAATCTTCCATCTGAAATTCTGAATGTAATTTTTGAAGTCGCCATTTCTTAATTTTTAATATGTAGTTCTGCTTACAGAGCTCACACTTCACACACCTCACAAGAATGCACTATACTGAACCTGGATTTTCTCATGTTATTAGTACACAGGGTTCTTTATTCACTGATTATTTTCCCTCAGAATGTATTCTTTGGTAAATTAAGTACATGAAAAATGATAATGGTAGGAAATTAAACAGAAAGGCAAAGAAGGTACAAGACTTATTTTCTTAACCCGAAAGGATATTTATCACCTTATTATAATGAAAGAACTATACAAAGCCTTTCAAGTCCTAATTAAGCCTTTGTTTAAATGGTTTGTGATGGATAATGGAGCTCAAAGCATCAGTTTCAAAAGTTCACAGGTTGCAGCACCCAGAATCTCCATAAATATTCCCAGTGAAAAAAGGTTTATAATGATATAATCTTCATTTCCATGGATCAATTTTGTTTGTGGTTTTGTTAGCTTTAGGAAACATAGCTCATAAGTGAAGCCACCAAATCAAGTGGCCATATATAGCAGCCAAGGACTCTGTAACTCTCACATTGTCTCAGGAATCTGATCTGCAACATAAGAATTATAACTCAGATCAGGTATGTTTAAGGGTATTTAAGTCAGTAATTTAAAGAGAAACAAAATAAAAGACCAAAAAAAAGAAAAGAAACAAAGTGATAATTTCATGAAAATTGAAACTTGTGATTAGTAGCTTAGGATTGAGAAGGCACTTACTGATAATTGGGGCTTTGTTAACAAAAAAGCATGCAGCAATCACAATGTAACAGAAAAAAAGAACCACTCCTTTCATGTAGTGTGAGGTTCCATCCTACACCAGATACAACAAAATAACATTGGTTATATGAAAGTTTATCTTATATTATATAAAACAGAAATTAGAAAAAGTGGTGATAGTAAATAATTAAATAATTAATTACCTGCAAAGTGAAAGCTGTAATTATTATTGTAAAGGCAAGACACCCAGTTTCAAGGAGATTGAAATCTAAATCCATTTTTACACCCATTATCCATGCAACAACAACACTTAAAGGAACCTGCAAATAAGAAATTAGATAATCATAATCTTTTCTTTTTGGGGAAATTAAAAAATGGATTAGTTTCATGCCTTTACTTACCACAAACATAGAAATTTGAGTTGCAGATCCCATAGCAACACCTAGTGATATGTCCTGCAATTAATCAAATGACATACAATCTTAAAGCTAATTCATTGAAAGTTTTGATGGTAAATTCTAAAAACAAAAAATTGTGATAAACTTTTTTTTTTGTCATAATCTGACTCAAGCTTATGGAAATGATGATATATCTTCTCTATATAGTGAATAGAACCATACCAACTTGTTCTTATAGGCAAATATGATTGAACCAGCATGTTCTGCAGCATTCCCCACAATTGGAAGCAAAATTATGCTAATAAAGCTTACAGAAATTCCCCAAGAATCTGAAGCAGCCTGGTTAACAATATATAACAGAGATCAGAACTTTCAGAAAAAATCAGAGTTCAGTAGTTCATAAAAAGCTAGAATGAGTCAAATATTAGTTATATATATATATTTTGGTTTTTTGGTTTTCCACAAGTATCTTCCATTGAAGTCAATTCTGTTTGAGGCACTGTCAGACATTAAATATGAGTATTTTCTCCCATTGAAAATTTGAACTTGTGTTAATCACCTTGTGAGATACTAGCTTATTTCACTAGACTCAATTCTCGTTTATTATATATATATATGTATGTATATATACCTCAATGGTTGCCACAACATACTCAGAAAGCAAAGATATGACCAATGTCATGCCCACCAACCATGTAAATGCACCCCAAAATCCAATCACAGCCTTCTCCTCATCTTCATCTTCCTGCTCATCAATTAGTGAGCATTTGATTATATATATATATATATATAACAATATGTTTAATTTTGAAGTAATTTAAAGTAAATTATATATAAATACCTCTTGGGAATCAAATAGTTGACGATGAGTTTTCAATTGGAAGAAGATATAAGCAACATATGCTATAAGCATAACAATACTGCTTGCTCTTGACAATTGAAGAGTGTAAGAGGCTATAGGGTAGTGTCCCCCTGCTAGGGCATACTTAAACATTAAGGGCAGCAAATGGCACAGCAACCCCAGAAGCAGAAGCAGTGAGTTCACATCTGCTTGTTTCTGTTCCATTATCAATCAAACAAAAATTCAAAATATTGTTATTAATTCAGTAAACTATCTATTTAGTCCCTAGATTATATGAGTGATACTAGTTTAGACATCCTTGGATTTTTTAAATAATTGATTTAGTCCCCAAAAATTCAGGTCTCACTGCAATTTATATAGTCATTCTAGAGACTGAGATGGATAATGATCAGGTCTTTATGAAAGGACTAATTTGCAATGAGTCATAAATGTTTGAATAAACTAATAATTTGGTCCTTGAAAGATCACCGAGCTAACAACTCATTATCTGAAAGATTAAAATGTACAGTTTAGTCCCTGAAAAATCAAACCAGTATACTAATTAGTCAATTTTATGAACTAAATAGTATACCGTTTTAATATTTCATGTAATAAAAAGTATATCGTTTTGATCTTTTAGGGACTAAATTGTGTATTTTAATTTTTCAGGGACTAAGTTGTCAGCTCCCTGATCTTCTAAGGACTAAATTATGAGTTTACTCTAAGTGTTTTGGACTAAATCAAGTATTTCAAAAAATCAAGGACGATTAAAATGAGAATACTAATATAATAATATAGAGACTAAAATGTTAGTTTACTCATTGTTAATTAGATGAAGAACTAATAAATTTGAATATATATAATGTATATGTTTATACTCTGTCATATCTTTGTTCTCTCTTGAGGTTGGCTAGGCCTCCACATAGAAGAGAAGACCCAAGGACCAAAAGAAGATTGGAGAGAATGGAACCCAAAAGTGAAAACTTCACAACGTTCACTTTGTTCCTGTGAAGTGCCAAAATTGCTATTATCATTTCTGTTGCGTTACCACACGTTGCGTTCAGAAGCCCTCCAACTGTTCATTTATGCATAATCATATTTAATATATAATACACATATACTGACACGAATTGATATATGTAAATCCTTTATCATTAAATACAAATCTATATTTTGTCAATTATAATTATGTTTATTGAAATGATTTCTTAATTACTAAGTGATACTCTTGGACTTACTGCCCCATTTTGGACTCTAGTGCCACCTCCCTTGATGAAGAGGGACTAGTAATACTCTTGGATTGATCATTTTATATGGGGCGGGCACCCACAAGCTACTGGATTACCGGTCACTATTAGGAGGATTTACATTTTCAACATTTGCTCTCTACATATTTTGGTGAATTTTAAAGAGAAAAAATATGGATTCCGTAAAATAATTAATGTGTAGAACCTACACTCTCTCTCTTTATTTCTTTTTGTCTTTTTAAAATGCACAAAAAATATAGAAAGAGAGAATGCAGATGATCCACTTTCCTATTAGAATCACATTACACCTCGACATCTATATATAAAAGATATTCTCCTAAAATCTCAAATCTACTCTCCCTTTTTCCCTTAACAGACTTTTGTTTGAAGTACTCTCTTAACACCTTTAAAAGAAATCTAAAGTGTCTTTCTAGGGAGGACAGATCCCCTGCAATGTGAGAGAAGAGGATGAAAACAAAGTGTTTCACTTTATTGAAACATTGCGCTTTATTTAAATCCATCCTCGCTTTATGTAAATCCTTTATCATTAAATACAAATCTATATTTTGTCGATTATAATTATGTTTATTGAAATGATTTCTTAATTACTTAATTACTAAGTGATACTCTTGGACTTGCTGTCCCATTTTGGGCTCTAGTGCCACCTCCCTTGGATGAAGAGGGACTAGTAATACTCTTGGATTGATCATTTTATATGGGGCGGGCACCCACAAGCTACCGGATTACCGGTCACTATTAGGAGGATCTATATTTTCTACATTTGCTCTCTACATATTTTGGTGAATTTTAAAGAGAAAAAATATGGATTCTGTAAAATAATTAATGTGTAGAACCTACACTCTCTCTCTTTATTTCTTTTTATCTTTTTAAAATGCACAAAAAATATAGAAAGAAAGAATGCAGATGATCCACTTTCCTATTAGAATTACATTACACCTCGACATCTATATATAAAAGATATTCTCCTAAAATCTCAAATCTACTCTCCCTTTTTCCCTTAATAGACTTTTGCTTGAAGTACTCTCTTAACACCTTTAAGAGAAATCTAAAGTGTCTTTTTAGGGAGGACGGATCCCCTGCAATGTGAGAGAAGAGGATGAAAACACAGTGTTTCACTTTATTGAAACACTGCGCTTTATTTAAATTCATCCTCTCTTCTCTCACACTGCAGGACCGGCAGTGAGAACTCACGGTAGGGGATCCAAGCTCCTTTATGCCCCTTATAACTTTTGCAAGTTATATTTAAGATCTATGGAATTCAAGTGCTTCAACAATTAAGGTAGGACCTCCTTATCCTATTTTAGTTTTTTAATAAGTATTTTTATAGTATTGATTTTATAAAATAGAATAATTATTAAAGTATTGTTGTAATTAATTGTGATTATTAACTTAAACTAATGATAAGGGTCCGTCAACCTTTGGGGTGATCACTTATTCAAGATGTTTTGTTTTGTTTACTATCAGTGTATCACCTTGATGGCTTGATTGTCTATAACAACATATCTCTTTCTATTAAAGTCTAAATTTTCTTTAGGTGCCATCATTAGAAGTATTCACTCTTTTACACTCTAACACTCATTCTTATTTTTTGAATTCATCTTTTATTAGTTTGATTGTCAGATCAATTTTCGATAACCCAATCAACTTGGTTTGACTTGGTCTAATTTTTTAAGTCGGGTTAAATCTCAAGTTTGTTGCTTTGGACCAAATTCTATTTGAGATAACATTATTCCTTAGTGTTTTGTTGCAAGTTTTCATAAAATCTTTGGAGGATGATCAAATAATTCATCATCTTTTCTTGGTGTAAATTTAGTCTTATATTTTTTCTCAGTTTCCAATTTAGTCTCATATCTTTTTTATTGCAAATTTGGTTTCAGATTTTTGGGTCAATTGTAGAATTGGTCATATATCTTTGGATCATATGCAGAAGTGGTCTCATATCTTTGCAAAAGGATCAACTAACTATTGATCATTTTATAAAGATATGGGACCAAAAGTGCAACAAAAAAAAATACAAGATGAATTTGGGAACTCAGCAAAAAATATGGGATCAAATTTGCCCTTTGACCCTTTTTTTTTTGTCAAAATCAAATAATTCCTCATCATTGGCGACTAATAAAATTTAAGTAAAAAAACATCCTATTCCTTATTCTTTATGGTAAAAAGATAAACCTATTCCTTTCGTTTTTTTTCTTTATATAGTATAATTCTATTCTCAAGTCATTGATGTTATTTTCTTTTTCTGTTTTGGGTCAATCTAATAAAAAGAGAATGGAAGTGACACTTCATACCTGTTGGGCCAGTGTAATATGCAATTTGCCTAGAATTTCCATTGAGGAAAAAAATGAAAAAAGAAATTAGCAATGTAATATTTCAAATGACAATACCAAATATATATGTATATATATATTATTGGAAACTTACTCAGTTAGAAAGCTGACACGTTCAGCTAATGGGGCGAGTCCAAGTAAGCTCAAAGCAAATATCCATGGCTACGTGGCACAAAAACATACACGTATGATTTAATATTAATTAAAAAAAAAAACAAATTAAAGATATATACGTTCACATATTGCGCATGAAGCAAAAGCTTAACAAGACACAGGCTAAGAAAACCAAAATGACCAAAGCATATATATATATATATATATTGGTAAGAAGAAAGTTTAAGTGAGTTGGGTCTCGCGGGTTCATTAAGGTCAGGGCAGGTCTCAAGGCTTTTATAGCGTTTACAGAGGTATTTATAGATCGCTTACCAACAAGATCCTCACATCAGCAGTGGGAATCAAACTCACGACCATGTGAGCTATAAGTCGAGTTTTTACCAACTGAGCCAACTTTTGTTGGCTGTCAAAGTATATTTTTTATCTCATATTTTTTGCTCGGATTTCAATTTGGTCTCACATCTTTTTTAATGCACTTTTGGTTTCATATCTTTTTGTTAAGTACAAAATTGGTCTTATATTTTTTTTGTTGTAGATTTGGTCCTTATCTTTACAAAAAGTTCATCGTTAGTCCCACAATGTAAAATTTTTTGTAAAAATATAAGACTAATTCTGCAACATGACCAAAAGATATGAGACTAAAAGTGAAATATAAAAAAATAGGAGACTAAATTAAGAACTGAGTTAAATATATGAGAAAAAAAAAAGATACGGAACAAAATTGAGATATGAGAAAAAATTAAAGTACCAACAGTACACTTTGACAAAATAAAAGCCTAAGAAGATATTTATGCACCACATTTATATAAAACGAAAAAAAAATCTAAATTAATTAAATGCTTTTAAAATAAATTAACAGATATAGCTAGTTAGCTAGTTGGAAAAGAATCAAAAGTAAAGAAATTAATGTGAATAGATAAATAGATAATGGCAATAATTATACTCTCTCCCGTTATAAATATCTGATATTTTAGAGAAATTTTCTTTTTAAAATATCTGATGTTTTATAAATTCAAGAAAACATTAATTATTTTTTTACCCTTTTATTTCTATTAAATATAGTAGAGTCATAAATGAATAAACATTTTCCAAGTAATTTAATAGGGATAGTTTAGTCTTTTTATCTCATTTTTCTCTTATTTTAGGTGAGCTAATCATTTCTTTAATTTGTATATATTTACCTTAAACATTAGATATATAAAATCGAAGAGAGTATTAAATAAGAAAGGAATTAATGAGTTACCCTTCCGAAGGAGTAAGAATCAGCAGCAACAGCTAAAGGAATGGCAGGAAAAAGCACAGCAAGCTTAGTCCCAAAGATGACGATTCCCATGTTGCTCATTAAATTCCTCATTTTACAATTCCAAGACGAAAAAGATAATAATGAAGATGATGAAGATGAAGATGAAGAAGAAGATGATGGTGACGTCAGCATCTGCTTCTTTCCAGAAGCTTCCATTTTATTCTTCTCCAAGTCCTGCACTTCCATGGATACTTCAATTCCTAATTGCTGCTGATATATTGGAGGCATTAATAAAAATGAAGAAATAATTAAACATATATATATGAACTATGAAGAATGAAAATGCATTCTATTATTGTGTGTATAATTAATTACCTGATCGAAGAAAGAAGCTTATATTAGTTAATATTGAAACAATAGTGTTATGAGTGTGTGTGTATATTTATATGTGTGACTCTGTATGTAACAGAGTGTGTGTGTGTGTGTTTGAAAGTTCGAGGAAGTTTCGTAGTAGCATTGCGTTCGTATGAGTGAGAGGTGTGTGTGTTGTGCCATTCATTCATTCATTGCACAATGTTGGCACACCCAAACGGCACCGTCTCGATCCCTTTTTTGTTTCTTGGAATCACAATAAACAATACAAGTACAATGTTGGACTCAACCATATATATCTATAGTTAGTTTATGGATCGAAATTAATATAGTTTGTCGATTTGTAATTTAAAATGTGAGATTTCTGTTAATGAGTTAATCTAATGGAGTGAAGGGTCTTAATTTTTTTTAAAATATTAAAATAGGTCAAAATCTCATTTTGGTCTCTAATGTTTACATTATATTTTGTTTTGGTCCCTAATGTCTTTTTGTTTCATCTTGGTCCTTAATGTTTCCCAATAATTCTAGTTTGGTTCTAATTACTGAATGTGTTATATTTATCTTGTTTCAAGCCCGAATGTGACAAAATCAAAATTATGAGTTACTATTTATCTATGAGCTATTTCTTTTTTCCAATTGGAGCTATTGACAAATGAGATAAAAATTAAATCTAAAGTCGAGCTGAAAAGTAAGTCGTTCATTTAATGAAGTTAGTCATATTTCTCTCATTTCAAGTTCAAATGTAGCGAAATTGAAGCTACAAGTTACTCTTAATGAGTTCTTTCGCTATCTAGAGATGAGAAGTTGTTGGCAAAAAGGTCAAATAGTATTCTAAAAGCTGATATTATTTTTTTAACTAAACTAATTTTTTTACGGTCCCAACTACACAAAGAAATAACTCATTAAGAGTAACTTATAGTTCTGATTTTATTGTATTTGGGTTTGAAACTAAAGAAATATAACTAATTTTATAAAACTAGCGACTCACTTTGGGACTTGATTTCAATTTCGATTTAATCTCATTTGTCACGATTCTAATTGAGAAAAGAAAGAATTCCTCAAAATTAACTCGTAGCTTTGGTTTTGTCACATTTAGACTTGAAAATGTTAGGGACCAATTATGGAACTTATTAAGTACCAAAATGAAACTATTGGAAAATGTTAAGAATCAAAACAAAATAAAAAAAATATTAAGGACCAAAATAAAATTTTGACCTTAATAATATAGACTTGAATTTAATTATCGGTATTGTGGTCTTAGACTCCACATGATATGTCGAAGAAAATTCTAACAAGAATCAGCTCATGTAATTTATTAAACAGAATCAGGCCAAAAAAAAAAATTTATTAAACAGAAAATTAGAGAAATGTAAATTTTGTAGAACAGAAAATTGTGAGGCGTGAACATCTATATATAATTGATGGGCCAGGGAAATCACATGACCTATACTTTTAACTAACTGAAAGTAGATAGAATGTATATATCTATTCTCTAAGATATAATAAGGAGAAGCAAGCCTCAAATCATGCCACATGGCTCCTACGTGGCATGAGGCCCACCACCGAATTTGAAAATACTAATGCGTGTCCATGACGTGTCTCCTATATGGCATATTTGATACCACTAATTGCATGGCACGTGGAATTTAGCTTAAAATTATATACGTATTGCCATGTGGAAATTATAAAATTAAATCAAATATGCCATTAATTTTGCGGCTGGATAATAGATTGATTCACAAAATTGTTAATTGATTCCATTTATAGTAATCCTAAGAGCATGATTGAAAATCACATCCATGATTTTTGGAGTTGAGTATCATAGACTAATTACCATGACTAGGGTTTAG